>PVIW01016770.1:0-15744 GCA_004026585.1 Noctilio leporinus | reverse complement strand
TTTTTTTTTTTTTTTTTTTTTTTTTTTTTTTTTTTTTTTTTTTTTTTTTTTTTTTTTTTTTTTTTTTTGGTTTGGTTTGGCTTGGTTTTTGGTTATTGTTTTTGTTTTTGTTTGTTTTTTTGTTTTGTTTTGTTTTTGTTTTTGTTTCTGCTAAAAGCCCACAGGCCCAGAATACAACCAGACAGCCCAAATAAAGGACACACCAAGAACAGCAAGTGGGGAAAATCGGGGAGACGGCAACAATGGACTCCACAAATCTATCACAGAAGGGTGCTCAATTAAGGCAAGGAAGCAAAGCAGGTTAACCTAAGGAAAGAACAAAAATAAATAAATAAATAAAGAGCAAGCAAGAACAGACACCCAAAATGGGGAAAAAAGGAATCAGTCCATCACCAAAAGGAAAGGAAGATTCCCCAGAAAGAACACAAAATGAAACAGAGGCACCTGGAATACCAGATAAGTAATTCCAAAGAATGATGATAGAGAAGCTCAGTGAGCTCAGACACTTCAAAGAAAACTGTAATCAACTCCAGGAAAACTATGAAGAACTCCAGGGAAATTACAAAGAACACCAGGGGTATTACAAAGAAATCCAGAGAAATTACAAAGAACTCCAGGGAAGTTTCAAAAAACTTACTGAGAACTACAACAGGATGAAAAAGGACATGGAAACTATCAGTAAGTGCCAGGAGGAAATGAAGAATACAATTTCTGAATTGAAGAATACAGTGGAAGGAATCAAAAGTAGGCTACAGGAAGCAGAGGATCGGATCAGCGAGTTGGAGGATAATGTAGACAAATACTCCAACACAGTACAAGAGAATAAAAAAAGGCTGAATAAGACTGAAGAGGGGTTAAGAGAGCTGCAGGACAACATGAAACGTAAAAACATCCACATCATAAGGATTCCAGAAGGAGAAGAGAAACAAGGAATGGAAAACCTGTTCAAAAAAGTCATGATAGAAAATTTCCCTAACATGATGAGTGAAAACATGAATCCAGTTCAGGAAGCACAGAGGGTCCCAATGAGGATCAACTCAAACAGACCAACACCAAGGCACATTATTATTAAAATGGTGAATTTCAAAGGCAAAGAGAGAATCCTAAAAGCATCAAGAGAGAAAAGACAAATAACATTCAAAGGTGCTCCAATAAGGCTATCAAATGATTATTCAACAGAAACAATTCAAGCCAGAAGGGAATGGCAAAAAGTATTTCAAGTCATGGTAAACAAAGGCCTGCAACCAAGAATACTCTACCCAGCAAGGCTTTCATTCAAGATAGAAGGAGAAATAAGGAGCTTCCCAGACAAAAAAAGACTGAAAGAATACATCTCTACCAAACCAGCATTGCAAGAAATGCTAAAGGATCTGCTATAAAAATAAGTAAACAGAGAGAGGGAAGATGGTGACAGAGTAGAGAGCAGTGCTGATGGTGTTCTCGAGTACCAAAGCAGCTAGAGGACAAGATAGGGAGCGTGAGACGTCTTCAGGATCCTAGGAATTGGACCAGGCAGCATCTGGACACAGGGGAGCACAGCCCAGAGGCAGAGGAGGCCAGCAGGACAGTAGATGAGGCATTCCCACCCGACCAGCCAGTGGGCTGAGGTGGGCTCTGGGAAGGGGCGGCTCTACCCAGAGTGGCACGTTTGACTGGGGCCAGTTCAGGGCTCCCTGGCAACTGGAAGTCTCAACAGTGAAGTGCGGGCAGCGAGGGCAAATGCAGTAGGGAACGCGGAATTCAACTCTTGCAGGGGAGGGACTGTGTGAGAGACTCACTCCAGCAACTGGGACAGGAGGCTCCGCGTGGGGCTAGAAGCTGAGGAGAAGAGTCCTGCGGGAATCTGGAGCGGGGGAGCGGGAAGTGCACTGGCCGGGGCTGCCAGAGGGCCGAAAATGGTGCTGCTGGGCCACCGGGGAAACAGTAGCTAGAAGCCCCTACGAGGGGGGAGGCCCAGCCCTGCGCAACCACACAGGTCCCCAGGCTCCGCGGGAAACTCCAAAGGGCTAGCCGGAACTAGTAGCGGGGACAACTGATCCTGATCCGCCATTGCCAGAGACAAATGCTGCACCGCCCACGCCTGGGAGGGGCTCATCACAGAGGCCGCGTAAAGGACTCCAAGGAGAGCTGGTTGGCTTGGAGGAGTGGTGCCTGCCCAGGAAGGGCGGGACAGTGTAGGCGGACCCCGGACAGTGTTGATGGACAGGCCAGGCCTCCTCCCGGAACTGCGGGGGTGGAGCCACTTGTCACAGGGACCAGCGAAGTTGCAGGCTGCCCTGCAGGGGTGCTGGGTGCTTGTCCTGGGCAGGAACCTCCGCCAGGAGTGAGAGGGGGCTCCCTGCAGGCTCCAGAACACCGGCAGCCCTAAATCCCAGCCAGGTTGCAGGAAGGCCGAGCCCACCTGGTGGGGGGGGGCACTCAGAATCAGCTCTACTGTGACAGTCAGAGGCCGTGCCGCATGCCAAGACCAACTAGAATATAGACTATAGACTGTAAAGTCCTGACCAAGAAAAAGAGGCAGCCTCAGGAAAGGGATTGCTTCCAATCTCAAGCACCTGAGTTATACTGAGAGCAATATGAACTATTAATCCCCAACATATCCTTTGCAAAAGTTACTTCTCACATAGTCTTAATCCCCCCCCATACCTCAATCCACCTAAATACTCAAGACCCTCCCCCTACTCTCGAATTAAAGTATACTCACTCTGTGGCTATAACACATTCCCAGTCCTCAGTCTAAGTATTCCTCCCTTCCCCAACCTTTCTAAACCCTTTCTTTGTTCTTTTCATCCTTCCTCTTTTTTTTTTTTAATTTTTCTTTTCCTTTTCTTCCCGGTAAAGCCCACAGGTTCTGGCTCCACCTGGACCAATTAGAAATCATAAAAACGGAACACACAGCTAAAACCTTTCTTTATTAATATTGACTTCTCTTTGTTTTGTGACTTGCTCCCCCCATCCTTCTTTTTATTTTCTTTCTTTCTTTCTCCTTTCTTTTCTCCCTGATAAAACCCACTGGCCCTGGCTCCACTTGGACCAAACAGAGACCATAAACGGTGAACAGACACCTAAACCTTTTCTTTATTAATATTGATTTCTCTTTCTCTTGTGACTTTCTCCCTTTTTTCTTTCTTTTTTTTTTTTTTTTCCTCTGTAAAAGACCTCAGGTCCAGGCTCCATCTGGACCAGTCGGGGATTATTAAGGGTGAACAGCCATCTAAACCCTTTCTTCTTATTATTATTAGCATTTTTATTTCTTTTTTCCTTTTGAAATTTTTTTTGTTTTGTTTTGTTTCGTTTGGTTTGGTATTTTGTTTTTGGTTTTTTGTTTGTTTGTTTGTTTTTGTTTTTCTTTTTCTTTTAGTTTTTTGTTTTTTGTTTTTGTTTTTGTTTCTGTTAAAGCCCGCATTCCCAGAATACAACCAGACAGCCCAAATAAAGGACACACCAAGAACAGCAAGTGGAGAAAATCTGGGTGATGGCAACATTGAACTCCACAAATATCCTATCACAGAAGGGTGCTCAACTAAGGCAAGGAAGCAAAGCAGGTTAACCTAAGGAAAGAACAAAAATAAATAAATAAATAAAGAGCAAGCAAGAACAGACACCCAAAATGGGGAAAAAAAGAATCAATCCTTCACCAAAAGGAAAGGAAGAATCCCCACAAAGAAAACAAAATGAAACAGAGGCACCTGGAATATCAGATAAAGAATTCAAATGAATGATGATAGAGAAGCTCAGTGAGCTCAGCCACATCAAAGAAAACTGTAAACAACTTCAGGAGAACTACAAAGAACTCCAGGGAAATTACGAAGAACTCCAGGAAAATTACAAAGAACTCCAGGGAAGTTACAAGGAACTTACTGAGAACTACAACACCATGAAAAAGGACATGGAAACTATCAGTAAGTGCCAGCAGGAAATGAAGAATACAATTTCTGAATTGAAGAATACAGTAGAAGCAATCAAATGTAGGCTACAGGAAGCAGAGGACTGGATCAGCGAGTTGGATGATAATGTAGACAAATACTCCAACACAGTACAAGAGAATAAAAAAGGCTGAACAAGACTGAAGAGGGTTTAAGACAGCTGCAGGACAACATGAAACATAACAACATCCATATCATAGGGATACCAGAAGGAGAAGAGAAACAAGGAATGGAAAACCTGTTCAAAAAAGTCATGATAGAAAATATCCCTAACATGATGAGTGAAAACATGAATCCAGTTCAGGAAGCACAGAGGGTCCCAATGAGGATCAACCCAAACAGACCAACACCAAGGCACATTATTATTAAAATGGCGAATTTCAAAGACAAAGAGAGAATCCTAAAAGCATCAAGAGAGAAAAGACAAATAACATTCAAAGAGGCTCCAATAAGGCTATCAAATGATTATTTAACAGAAACAATTCAAGCCAGAAGGGAATGGCAAAAAGTATTTCAAGTCATGGTAAACAAAGGCCTGCAACCAACAATACTCTACCCAGCAAGGCTTTCATTCAAGATAGAAGGAGAAATAAGGAGCTTCCCAGACACAAAAAAAGAATAAAAGAATACATCTCTACCAAACCAGCATTGCAAGAAATGCTAAAGGGTCTGCTCTAAAAATAAGTAAACAAATAAAATGAAGAAACAGAGAAAGCCAAAGAGGAATACAGACATAAAGGGAGAAAATGGCAATGAATAAGTATCAATCAATAATCACCTTAAATGTAAATGGATTAAATGCACCAATCAAAAGACATAGGGTACCCGAATGGATAAGACAACATGACCCACATATATGCTGTCTTCAAGAGACCCACCTCAGAAAAAAAGATCAGCACAGTTTGAGATTGAAGGGATGGAAAAATATATATCAAGCAAATGGTCACGAAAAAATAAGGTTGAATAGCAATACCTCTTTCAGACAAAATAGATTTTACAATGAAGGCCATAAAAAGGGAGAAAGATGGACATTTCATAACACGTAGGGGAAAAACACACCAAGAAGAAATAACTCTGGTAAACATATATGCACCCAACGTAAAAGCTCCGAAATATATAAAGGAAAATCTTGGAGGACTTTCAGAAAGACATAGACAGCAACAAACTAATAGTGGGGGGTTTTAATTCCCCACTATCAACAATGGAAAGCTCTTCCAATCAACACATCACCCAAGATGTTGTAGCATTGAAGAACACTCTAGAGGAAATGTACCGAACTGATGTATACAGAGTCTTTTACCCCAAAGAATCAAAATATACATTCTATTCCAATGCACATGGATCAATCTCTAAGATAGACTACATGGCATGTCACAAGACAAACCTCCACAAATACAGGAAAATTGAAATTATACAAAGTATCTTCTCAGATCAAAATGGCTTGAAACTAGAAACCAATCTCAAGGGAAAAAAATTAAAATTCTCTAACTCATGGAGACTGAATATCATACTTTTAAGCAATGAATGGGTTAACAATGAGATCAAAGATGAAATCAAAAAGTTCCTGGAAACAAATGACAATGAACACACAACAGCCCAAAACCTATGGGATACAGCAAAGGCAGTTCTCAGGGGGAAACTTATAGTAACACAGGCCTTCCAAAAAAGGTTACAAAGAGTTTATAAAAACGACCTCACCGCAAAGCTGCAATAACTAGAGGAAGAACAACAAACAAAGCCCAGAGCAAGTAGAAGGAAGGAAACCATCAAGATCAGAGCAGAACTAAATAACTCAGAGATTCAAACTATAATTCGAAGCATCAACAGGTCCAGGAGCTGGTTCTTTGAAAAAATAAACAAGATTGACAAGCCCTTATCCAGACTCATCAAGAAAAAGAGAGAGAGGACCCAAATAAACAGAATCAGAACTGAAAGAGGGCAAATCACAACTGATACCTCAGAAATACAAAAGATTGTAAGAAATTACTACAAACAACTCTATGACAAAACATATGACAACCTGGATGAAATGGACACACTTCTGGAAAGGTATAATCTACCAAAATTGAACCCAGGAGAAGCAGAAAGCCTGAATAGGCCAATAACAACTAGTGAAATTAAAGAAGTCATCCAAAATCTCCCAAAGCACAAAAGCCCTGGACCAGATGGCTACATAGGTGAATTTTACCAAACATTTAAAGAAGAACTAACTCCTATCCTCCTCAAACTATACCAAAAAATTCAGGAAAAGGCAAGACTCCCAAACTCTTTCTATGAGGCCAATATTATTCTAATCCCAAAACCAGGGCAAGATCCAACTAACAAAGAAAGCTATAGGACAATACCTCTGATGAACATAGATGCTAAAATTCTCAACAAAATATTGGCCATTCGGATTCAGCAGTGTATTACAAAGATCATATACCATGATCAAGTGGGCTTTATCCCAGAGATGCAAGGATGGTACAACATTCGTAAACCAATAAATGTAATACACCACATCAACAAATTGAAAGATAAAAACCATATGATCATATTAATAGATGCTGAAAAAGCATTTGATAAAGTGCAGCAATCATTTATGATAAAAAACCCTCAGCAAAATGGGAATAGAGAGTGCATACCTCAACATCATAAAGGCCATCTATGAGAAACCTGAAGCCAACATCATATTTAATGGACAAAAACTGAAAGCTTTCCCACTAAAATCAGGAACAAGACAAGGCTGCCCACTTTCTCCACTTCTATTCAACATTGTCTTGGAAGTTCTAGCTATAGCCATCAGAGAAGAAAAAGGAATCAAAGGTATCCAAATTGGAAAGGAGGAAGTCAAACTGTCATTATTTGCCGATGATATGATAGTGTACATACAAAACCTGATGTGCTCCACCAAAAAGTTACTCGACCTAATAAGCAAATTTAGCAAAATAGCTAGGTATAAAGTCAATATCCAGAAATCAAAAGCTTTTTTGTATACCAATAATGAAAAATCAGAAATAGAAGCGAAAAAACAAATCCCATTTACCATAGCAACAAGAAAAATAAAGTACCTAGGAGTCAACTTAACTAAGGAGATAAAAGACCTGTACTCAGAAAACTACAGAACAATGAAGAAAGAAATCAAGGAAGACACAAATAAATGGAAGCATATACCATGTTCTTGGATAGGAAGAATTAACATTATTAAAATGTCCATACTACACAAAGCAATCTACAGATTCAATGCAATCCCAATTAAAATACCAATGACAGACTTCATAGAAATAGAAAAAATACTTCAAAAAATTTTATGGAGCCAAAACACCCCCGAATAGCCACCACAATCTTGAGAAAGAAGAACAAGGTAGGAGGAATCACAATACCGGACATCAAACAATACTACAAGGCTACTGTCATCAAAACAGCCTGGTACTGGAATAAGAATAGACATATAGATCAATGGAACAAAATAGAGAGCCCAGAAATTAACCCTGGACTCTATGGTCAACTAATATTTGACAAAGGGGGAAGGAACATCCAATGGAGTAAAAACAGTCTCTTCAACAAATGGTGTTGGTTGAACTGAACAGCAACATGCAAAAAGATAAAACTAGACCACCAACTTACACCATACACCAAAATAAACTCAAGATGGATAAAGGATTTAAACATAAGCAGTGCCACCATAAAGGTCCTGGAGAAAAATATAGGCAGTAAACTTTTGGATATCCTACACAAAAATATGTTTACTGATACTTCACCAAGGGCAAAGGAAATAAAAGAATGAATCAATAAATGGGATTATATCAAATTGAAAAGTTTCTGTTCAGCTAAAGAAAATATCAGCAAAATTCAAAGGGAACCAACTGTATGGGAAAACATAATTGCCAATGATACCTCAGAGAAGGGTATGATCTCCAAAATATATAAAGAACTAATGCTTGGAATTCCCCAGCCAGGGCACATAACCAGGTTGCAAACCAGGTCTCTAGTCAGGTCTGTGGCTGGAGGCAGGTGAAACGCAACCATACATTGATGTCTGTCTCCCTCTCTTCCTCTCTCCCTTTCCCTCTTTCTAAAAATAATGAAATAAAATCTTAAAAAAAAAAAAAAAAAAGAATGCGAATCAACACCAGGTAGACAGACAGCCCAATTCACAAATGGTCAAAGGACCTGAACAGACAACTCACTGAGGAAGATATACAAAGGGCCCAGAGGCATATGAAAGAATGCTCTACATCACTAGTCATCAGAGAGATGCAAATTAAAACCACAATAAGATACCACCTCACACCTGTCAGAATGGCAATCATCAGCAAATCAACAAACAACAAGTGTTGGTGAGGATGCGGGGCAAAGGGAACTCTCATACATTGTTGGTGGGAATGCAGGCTGGTGGAGCCACTGTGGAAAACAGTATGGGGTTTCCTTTAAAAACTAAAAATGGAACTGCCTTTTGATCCAGCAATTCCACTACTTGAACTATACCCAAAGAATCCTGAAACACCAATTCATAAGAACCTATGCACACCTATGTTCATAGCGGCACTGTTTACAATAACCAAGTGCTGGAAACAGCCTAAGTGCCCATCAGTGGATGATTGGATCAAAAACCTTTGGTACATTTACACAATGGAATTCTATATAGCAGAAAGAACGAAGGAACTTGTACCCTTTGCAACAATGTGGATGGAACTTCTGAGTATTATGCTTAGTGAAATAAGCCAGTCAGTGAAGGACAAATGTCATATGATCTCACCCATTACGGGACAATAATGAGCAAAACTTACAACAAGCAAAACAGAACCAAGTATATGAATACAAGGAATAGGCCTTCAGTGGTCAGGGGGAAATGGATAGGGGGGAGACAGAGGCAAGAATGGGGAGCAGTTTAGAGAAGAACCTAGTATAAAGGAACCATGGACATGGACAACAGGTGGGATTGACTTTGTGGGTAATGGGTGGGTGCGGAGGGGGACAGAGGGGAGCAAAAAGGGGATGGATATAATACAACAACAATAAAATTAAAAAAAAAAAAAAGATAATGCCAAAAAATAAAAAAAGTCAGTAAGTTAGAGTTTCTATCAGGGTTATAAAAAGAAAGAAAATTATAAAAATGACTTTTAGTAAAATGGACTGTAAGACTTTTTACTTTAGATTGTGAATAACTTTATATACATTATCTGATTTATGGTGCATGATTGACCTCTTTAAAATTAATTACTCTCCAAAGCACATTCATTTCTGCCTAACTTAAAATGTCAAAATAAACACATGTAGAAAGCAGGCCTAGTTTACATTTATAAAAATGTAAAACCTCCATGAATACTTACTCAAAAGTCAGTTTTTGATTGAGCATGGGTTTATTTACATTTGTCAATGCACATGCTAATCATCTCTGCCCTCATTTCAGTGCCTTATTATGCAGGCATATATGTAGTGTCTTCATGCCTACTTTTCATTACGCACCATGAACCATGCCCTTGTTCCTGTTCTGCTTTTCCTACCAAAGCTTACTGTTTATGTGCTTTATTCTTTAGAGACCTGTCAGGTGACTACTGGCAGGTTTATTAATTATACCTTTGCATATACTATATTTCATCAATTCCAAGACATGTGTTATTTTTCTACATTCAGTACATTTGATATAAGCATGCATCCTAAAAATCTGTGGCTTCTTATCAGTGTGGTGTAAATTGGTTGTCATTGTCTACATGATGAAATTTGATCATAACTGAAATATGTTGTGTATTTTCTTTGTGCTATAGGCTGTGTTTTATAAATGTCTCCCTAAAATGCTATAATTGGGTTCTTGTTGAGGTGGAAGTTACAGAGTATGCAGAAAGGGACAGAAAAAGAAAAGGGATGCTGAATTTGATTTTAGTGATTACCATAAGCAGAGTAATGACCCCCCGCCAAACAAAAAATATGTCCACATCTTAATCCCAGGAACCTATCAATATGTCACCTCATATAGAAAAGGGTAATTAAAGTTGCTAATCAGAGATCTTAAAATAGGAAAATTATCCTGGATTATTAGGGTAACATGAGTCAGAGTCAGCAAGAGATATGACTACAAAAGAGAATCAGATTGATGGCAGTAGGAGACTTTGGCCCAACATTGCCTGTTTTCAGTGAAACCATAAGACAAGGGATGTGGCCAGTTTTCAGTAATTGTAAAAGGCAAAGAAACAGATTGTCCAGCAGAGCCTCCAGAGGAATGCTGCTAGCTTTCTGACAGCTTGATTTCAGCTTATCTAGACTTGTGTAAGACTTCTAACCTCCCTAATTATATGGTGATAAATTTGTGTTGCCTTTGGCCACTGATTTAGTAGCAATTTATTTATAGAGCAATGGGAAATAAGTTATACTAGTGATTAGTGGAGAAATAATAAACTCTTAACTTTTTTTCAAAGAACAAACCAAAAGTTTGATTAAACTTAATAACGATAGTACATGTAGATGAAACTGCATCACATTGTAGTACATTATTTTTTCATATATATGGAAAATGATTATTTGCCACACATTTTATAATGTAACTGAAGGCAGAACATGAAATAGATTGCCAAATCCTTTGGATTGTATAAAAGAAAGTGAATAGCAACAAGAGACTGATACAACCAATTCAAATAGCACTACATAGAACTGTCATTAAAGCATTAAGTCATACCTTATTTTACAGCATTTTGTCTTTCTTAGGGGTACATAAAGTAATGGTGTTTCTTACAATTAAACTCACCTTTCATTCAACGAAATAAATTAATAATAAGGAATTGTGTATCAAAAGATTCAAAGTTCTTTGTGTATATTTCAGAAAATAAATATATAAAGAAAAATGAAATCTTTCATAATCTCCCAATACTGTTAGGATATTTGAGTTTATAACAAGCATCCCCCAAATCTCAGTTTCTAAAGAACAAAGACTTATTCCTTGCTCATTCTACCTTTCAATTACGATTTGAAGATGAGTCTCCACTTGTAATATTTACTTAAGGATGAATGTTGATGGAACAGCAACTGAGTTGAACATAACTGTTAGTCACACCAGAGGCAAAGAGATTTTGGAAAGTCTAACAAAGCTAACCTAATGCTGAATCACAGAAGTGATATATTATTATTCTGTTCACAAATCACTGTCCAGAAATACTTATACGGCTCCATACAAACAGAAGGAAGCCAGTAAATACAATCCTATCCATGTGTTTGAAAAGCTAAAATCTTAAAAAACAATTAATGAGTACAGCATTTAATATTCAGAGATAACCACTATTGTTATTAAGAAGCTAATGTATTTTATACAATTTAAAAATGTATATTTATATCTTACTAAGGAAATTGATATTTGATTACATATACAATTATGTTTAACATTATATAGTGATAGTTTTCAATGTAATTAAATTTTTCTTGTTTTTTTTAATTTTATTTTTATTTTTTAATTTTATTGTTGTTGTATTACATCTATCCCCTTTTTTGCTCCCCTCTGTCCCCCTCCCCACCCACCCATTAAATATTTTAAAAAACCTGTTAATGATTGCATAATATCCCACTTTATGGAATAGTTTTTATCTTAACATTCCCATTATTGGATAGTTACACTGTAATTTTATTTATTATAAGCAATGCTCTAGTGAATATCAATATAAATTAATATCAAGTATGGACTTTCAGTACTTAAAGCTATGATATAAATAAAATGAGGATTTTAGTAGCTATAGCACACTGAGTAAAGACAAAAATAGCCTATTAGTCTATTGGGCACTATCTAAATGAGTTCACATAAAATAGAGCTAGAATGTTTTAATTGAATTACCTTGGCAGGGGAAACAAAAGGAACAACAAATAGAACTACCTAAAACTAAAAGATTTTGTACAACAAAGGAAACTATCAACAAATTGAAAAGGTAACCCACTGAATGGGAGAACATGTTTGCCAAAGATATATATGATAAGGGGTTAAATATCCAAAATTTATAAAGAATTGATAAAACTCAACATAAAAAAGATTCCAATTTTAAAAACTGGACCACAAATAGCCACAGCAATCTTGAGAAAGAAGAAAAAGGTAGGAGGAATCACAACACTGGACCTCAAACAATACTACAAAGCTACTGTCATCTACACTGCCTCATAGTGGCATAAATATAGACATATAGATCAATGGAACAGAATTAGAGAGCCCAGAAATATACCAAGGACTCGTTGGTCAATTAATATTCAACGAAGGGGGAAAGAACATAAAATGGAGTAAAAACAGTCTCTTCAACAAGTGGTGTTGGGAGAACTGGACAGCAACATGCAAAAAGATAAAACTAGACCACCAACTTACACCATGCACCAGAATAAACTCAAGATGGATAAAGGATTTAAACATAAGCAGTGCCACCATAAAGGTCCTGGAGAAAAACACAGGAAGTAAAATTTTAGATATCCTACCCAGAAATATGTTTACTGATACTTCACCAAGGGCAAAGGAAATAAAAGAACAAATCAACAAATGGGACTATATCCAATTGAAAAGTTTCTATTCAGCTAAAGAAAACGCCAGAAATATTAAAAGAAAACCAATTGTATGGGAAAACATAATTGACATTGATACCTCAGACAAGGGTTTGATCTCCAAAATATATAAAGAACTAATGCAACTCAACACCAGGGAGACAGATAGCCCAATTAAAAAATGGGCAAAAGACCTGAACCAACAACTCCTTGAGGAAGACATACAAAGGGCCCAGAGGCAGATAAAAGAATGCTCAACATCACTAACCATCAGAGAGATGCAAATAAAAACCATAATAAGATACCACCTTACACCTGTCAAAATGGCAATCATCAACAAATCAACAAACAACAAGTGTAGTTGAGGATGTGGGGCAAAGGGAACTCTGGTGCACTGCTGGTACAGCCACTATGGAAAACAGTATGGAGTTTCCTTAAAAAACTAAAAATGGAACTGCCTTTTGATCCAGCAATTCCACTACTAGGACTATACCTTAAGAATCCTGAAACACCAATTCATAAGAACCTATGTACCCCTATATTCATAGCAGCACTATTTACAATAGCCAAGTGCTGGAAACAACCTAAGTACCCATCAGTGGATGATTGGATCAAAAAACTTTGGTACATTTACACAATGGAATACTACACAGCAGAAAGAAAGAAGGAACTCCTAACCTTTGCAATAACATGGATGGAACTACAAAGAATTATGCTTAGTGAAATAAGCCAGTCAGTGAAGGACAAATACCATATGATCTCACCCATTACAGGACAATAATGAACAAAACTAACAACAAGCAAAACAGAACCAGATATATGAATACAGTGAATAGGCCTTCAGTGGGCAGGGGGAAAGGTGGGAGGGGGGAGGAAGAGGCAAAGAAGGGGAGCAGTTTAGATAAGAACCTACTAAGAAAGAACCATGGAAATGCACAACATGTGGGATTGACTTGGTGGGGGAGTGGGTGGTTGGGGAATGGGACAGAGGGGAGGAAAATGGGGATGGATGTAATAAAACAACAATAAATTAAAATTAAATAAAATCACCTCAAAAAGAAAAAAAGAGTATATATATACATATATATGTATATATGTGTATATATATATATATATATATATATATATATATATATATACACACAGTGTATGTGTGATAAATTGTCAAACTTTAGTAAAATAACATATCACAAAATGTTACATTTTTAAATAAATTTATTCTTATATGTAGATATATAAACATAATCAATATTTATTAACTGTTCAAAAAAGTCTCCAGTTGCTGCAATAATAGATTCTATTCCACTTTGGAATCTTGAGCACAATGTAATTAACTTTTCTTTATCCATGGACATTATCATGTTTTCAATCTTAGCTTTAACAGCCTCTTTATTGCAATGAGGTTGTTTATTAACTTCTCTGTCACAAATTCTGCATACATAATAGTCTAAAGGATTTGCATCTGGTGAACTAGGTATCCATATTTCTTTTGACCAGAATTCAGGAACAATGACAATGAGACATCCTTGCACTTTTTTGGTGTTATGTGCTGGTGCACCATCTTCTTGAAAGATAAAATGACATCCATTGAGACTTGCTTCATTCACAGTACAATTACTCCTTTCCAAACATCAAGGTAAACATCAGTAGTCACCTTCAAGCCTTGTGGAAATAAATGTGGAGTCATGATATCTCCTTCGTTGCTGACAACACCTAACACCATCACTGTAGCAGGACATTTTGTTTTCATGACAACTGGGACTTTATTAAGATTCCCACAGAGCCACTTTTTGTTTCTTCTGTTGACTATTTTGTCCTGCTGAGAATTCTTTTCCTCAGAGAAGAAAATCAAAGGGATTTTTTCTTTGAGATATTTCAGTTTTGTGAGCAGTTTTCCTTGCTTTTTCAAAGTACCTTTCCTTTGTCTTCTGTGTCAGAAACTAGCCTCTCCTAAGAGCATACAATCTATATCTAATATCTTCAACAATAATCTTCTGAACCATTGCATCCAACATCTGCAGTTCTCTTAGTATATAGCACATTGACTTTCTTGGATCTTCATTGATGATCTCCTGGATTCTGTGTATAATATCTGGACTTGTGTGATCATTGCATACCTTATGCATTTCTTTTGTTGGTGTGGTGACATCAGGATCAGTATCATACACCTTCTTCATGTTGTAAACTGTAGGTAAAGGGACAGTATTGAAGTCTGCAATTTCCTTAGCAGTTCACCCTGCACACAATACAGAAATTACGGTTATTCTAGCATCCTATTCCTTCAACATGATGGTTGTTCTCAGAATTTAATACATTATATTTGAAACAATGATGTTAAATCATATCCTTAGAAACATAGGTTTTCAAAATTAATAAAAAGCATGTGAAATAAGGAGATGAAACGTTATTGCCAATGTATCACATGCACTATATATATATATATATATATATATATATATATATATATATATATGTGTGTGTGTGTGTGTGTGTGTGTGTGTGTGTGTGTATATATATATTCCCTTTTACAAAGTAAAACTCACAAATTCAGTCATCCAATAAAAATATCCAGGCATGGAAATAAACAGCAAAATACAGCTCATAATAAGGAGAAATATCAAAGAACTGAAATTGATCTGTATATTAGATGGTAGCATGTAAGAACAATAAACCCATTGTTATAATTGTATTTTTTTTCTTTTTTTTAAATTTTTTAAAAATTTTATTGTTGTTGTATTACATCCATCCCCTTTTTGCTCCCCTATGTCCCCCTCCGAACCCACCCATTCCCCCCAAAGTCAATCCCACCTGTTGGCCATGTCCATGGTTCCTTTATACTAGGTTCTTGTCTAAGCTGCTCCCCTTCTTTGCCTCTACCTCCCCCCTCCCCCCAACCTCTTTCCCCCTGACCACGGAAGGCCTATTCACTGTATTCACATACTTGGTTCTGTTTTGCTTGTTGTTAGTTTTGCTCATTATTGTCCCGTAATGGGTGAGATCATATGATATTTGTCCTTTACTGACTGGCTTATTTCACTAAGCATAATACTCTCCAGTTCCATCCATGTTGTTGCAAAGGGTACAAGTTCCTTCTTTCTTTCTGCTTTATAGAATTCCATTGTGTAAATGTACCAAAGGTTTTTGATCCAATCATCCACCGATGGGCACTTAGGCTGTTTCCAGCACTTGGCTATTGTAAATAGTGCCGCTATGAACATAGGTGTGCATAGGTTCTTATGAATTGGTGTTTCAGGATTCTTTGGGTATAGTCCAAGTAGTGGAATTGCTGGATCAAAAGGCAGTTCCATTTTTAGTTTTTTAAGGAAACCCCATACTG
>PVIW01016769.1:0-15744 GCA_004026585.1 Noctilio leporinus | reverse complement strand
CTTGTATTCATACACTTGGTTCTGTTTTGCTTGTTGTTAGTTTTGCTCATTATTGTCCCGTAATGGGTGAGATCATATGATACCTGTCCTTCACTGACTGGCTTATTTCACTAAGCATAATACTCTCCAGTTCCGTCCATGTTGTTGCAAAGGGTACAAGTTCCTTCTTTCTTTCTGCCATATAGAATTCCATTGTGTAAATGTACCAAAGTTTTTTGATCCAATCATCCACTGATGGGCACTTAGGCTGTTTCCAGCACCTGGCTATTGTAAATAGTGCTGCTATGAACATAGGTGTGCATAGGTTTTTATGAATTGGTGTCTCAGGATTCTTTGGGTATAGTCCAAGTAGTGGAATTGCTGGATCAAAAGGCAGTCCCATTTTTAGTTTTTTAAGGAAACCCCATACTGTTTTCCACAGTGGCTGGTGGATATTTTTAAATTAATTTTACACAATTATCTCTATTAGCCAAAAGTCATATTGAAAGGGTTAAGCCAAGACAGGCTGAAAGGGCAGGCAGGTAACTTTACTGTATCAAGGGCTCAGGTTTCCAGCTTAGGCAAGTGCCACCTTCTGTATGTCAAGGTGCAACTCCTGGGCTGTCCTGAGGTAATAAATTATAGGATGGGAGATGGGTAATGCTGAGTCATAACTACTTCTTCCCCAGGAATGTAAACCTGTAAGAAGTTTGCTGAAATTCATTCAAGCCAGGGCCTGTGGCCAGTAATTTGTTCTCTCTGGATGTAGATAGCTTACTTATTTGGGGAATTTCATCTCCGTTTGTACTTTATTAGCACTAAGACCTAAGCTAACTGGATCTCCCTTAGAAATCTCTGGTTTTAGAATATTTTCTTAGGTTCATCAAAATGGAAAAAAAAGAGAATGGTTTTCTCCCTTCTTTTCCTTTTGGCAGTTACATATTTACTATGTGGGAATTTATAGCTGTGGAGCCCAAAATTAATCAGATGTCTCTGTTGTGTCATGGAGCTATTAGAAACATATTTTTTCTTCACATGGCGACTGTTCTTTCCCCAACATTCTCCTATCACTATGGAAGACCGCTTAGGAGGAGGTAAGAGTTTCTGAGGCACTAAAAAGCAATAACTGGGAATTCATGAGGTTTTCTAGACTGTGGTGTCCCCTGGCTGGGTAGGATACATCCCGTGTGTGTGTGTGTGTGTGTGTGTGTGTGTGTGTGTGTGTGAGAGAGAGAGAGAGAGAGAGAGAGAGAGAGAGAGAGAGATCAAAGTAGGCTGGATTACAGGATGCTTTCAGTTAATAATAAAAGCATTATTGTTTTTGACCTTCTAATCCCCATGCAGAGTTTTGGTCTCAGTTCCAGTGGAACAAAACCTTGTAAGAAAAAGTTTAACAGAAGCAAGTTTTGACAGCAAGAGAAAAGATATAAATTCTTCAAGAGGCATGGCCAATGTGGCCTTGGGGCTCATTCACCTGTTTGTCTTCCTAAGGAAGGTCCATCCCCGATGCCCTGCCCTGGAGGTCTGCCAGGCCTTGGCCACTGGGAAGGAGGGTGGAAGGAAGGTGATCTCAAGTCTTGGTCACTATGGACCAAAGCACTGGGAAGAGGAGGTTGTGCTACTTAAGACAAATCCATCTGCTTCCTGAGACAGTATGAAGTTCATTTAGCCAGTTGCCAGATGGCTTTGTGACTTAATAATCATCTGTTTTTTTAAATCTTCTTCCATCTGCTTTGTCCTACCATTCTTTCACTGCCTCTTATTTTCTTTTATAATCTTCTGATTACCTGAAACTTTCCTTCTTTCACAGGTAGCCTAATAAAATAGCCACCTGGTCAGCTGTGCGAGAGCCCTGCTGAGGACTCCAGCTCTTTCTGGGACAGGCCAGGGTTTTTCTTTCCAGTTTTAACTTGAAAATATTAGTGAGAGTTCACAACTGCCTTAGCAAAGAAGCAGCTCGAGGAAACCAAAACGTTAGCACCTTGTCGTATTGAGCGAAATTGTGCAGGCACTTGATTTTAAGAAGCTCTCTAGAGCCTAATGTTTAGGTAGGGGGTGGGGCCACTAGGGGATCAGAGGGGTGTTAGCTCACTGCACTCAACCTTCTTGAACTCTGCTGGCTGCCCACTGGGTAACATGGAACGGCTACTATCGATGCCACTGGATAGGTATGGGTTTTTCAATAATTACCCCGTAACTCTTTTTGGCATAGTTATACTTGCAGTTTTAAAAGGCTTGTTATATGTGGTATTTGAAGTGTGAGAGGTGGGGAGCACCCTTCGCTGGGTGTTGACACTTCTCCCTACCCAGGACCACTAACTAGCATGAGGGAATAGGCAGATGCCCTGCTGGGATTCCTGCCACTGTTTCCCGGTAAGCATTTTTTAAATACAGCATTTTAGAAGTATGAACAATGGAGAGAACCTGGCCTCATGGACATCAGCTCCCTAAGGCTCAGGTGCCTAAGAATTCAGCCACAGCTCAGTCAGTTTCCTGTTTTATGAATCACAGGCCCATAGCTGGCACCAGCAGGGACTCCGGCCCCACCTTTGGCTGGTGCCCCACTTGGCTGACTTCCCAGGCTGGGAATACTCTTGGAGCTTTTAGCAGGTCTGCCTGGAGGGTATTTGCTCTGTGGTTTCCTTCTGGCAAGTAGTGGCTTTTCCTGGTAACAGGCATCCAGTCAAGTTTCATTGCCTCCCATATGTAATCTTGACTTTTTGAATGGATGGAGAAGGGAGGGAGGGAATAAATGAAGGTGTACAGATGGCAAGAAGGCAAGCAGACTTCCTGCTTAAGTTAGTCCCTGTTCTCCAGTGGTTCCCTGTGTCAACCTGTATTTTGTGTCAGAGCATGAGGTGGTGCGTTGCCACCCACTTTCTCCTTTGGACTCTTTCTCAGTGACTGTACTGCTGTCTGTCCATCTCTGTGTTTTACCACAGTTTACACTAGCACTGCTCTCCCTTCCTTACGCATGTCAGATATTTTTTCACATTTTTCCCCCTATAAAGCACAAAACTAGCTGAGGTTTTGTTTTAATAAGTAGACCCAGCATTAGCAAGGCCATGCACACAAACCAGATCATTCAGAGAGTGAAGAAGAGAGAAAAGATGGTTTCCATTAAATCTGAGATGCTCACCTTGAAAGGCCACCAGCGCCCTTGTGATTAGCAGGAGAGCACAGGCAGCCGTTCTGGACCTCTCCTCCCAGACGCCT
This sequence comes from Noctilio leporinus, assembly GCA_004026585.1. Lineage (NCBI taxonomy): Eukaryota > Metazoa > Chordata > Mammalia > Chiroptera > Noctilionidae > Noctilio > Noctilio leporinus. Next base: position 12,549 of record PVIW01016769.1, on the reverse strand, counting down.
CTGGGCCACGCCTGCCACTCTCTGGGAAGATGCCGAGAGCAGGGACCGATCTCTCTCAGGGCAGTCATTGCTGCTTCCTCTTTCCTGTTTTGAAGAGGAAATTTCTTTCATGTATTGTGTGAGTACCACATGTGCAACATATTCTTTGGCATCACATAAATATTTACTTGATAGTTCAAACTGTCATGAAGCATTTATTTCACTTGAGCATATGATAACCTCCTTTCCTCACGGCAAATAAAAAATAAAAGGCACCGCTCCTTTGGCTTTCAGCACCTCATTTTATTTTCTTATTTTTTCCTTTTATTAATCTTACCTTTTTTTTTTTTTTTAAACCAATAAGGCCATAAAAATCAAACCAGAGAATTATTGTGAGGGAAAGTTAACTCCTCAGAGATTGAGTGGGAAAGATTCATCTGGCTTCTGTCGGAACCAACCCCCGATCACTGTTGTTTGGAATGTCAAGGTAATTCCTTGCTTTGCTTTTGGAGACCCATGAAGGACCGAATCCAGAACATCTGAGAAGAGTAATGAGAGAGGCCAAGGGTTTGTGCCCAGAACAGTGCCCGGCATCCAGTATCCATTTAATTAACACCTTGGGATGAACAGTTTATTTTTTACCCTTCAGAAAGTTTCAGTGTGTATTTTTGCTTATGTTGTTGGAGCATATTGATCCTTTTCTCATTTTATGGCATACAAAGACTGTACATATGTTTCCTGATTTGCTTTTTCTATTTGTTCCTTGGTGGACTTAGCATATCTGCTTTTTAACCCGCCACATCGAATCCCGTTATGTGGGTGTATCAGGAATCAGTCAGTCCCCTGAGGCTGCTTTTCTCACTCTGCAGATGAGCGCAGGGGCGGGCGTGGAGACGGGGGGAGGGGGACAAGCAGCAGGAGACTTCCATACGCAGCACTGGGTACCAGTGGGATCCAGGCTACTGTACCATCTTTGTGAGGCATGAATGGATGAGTCATGAATTCTTTTCTTTTTAAAGATTTTATTTATTATTTCCAGAGAGAGGGGAAGGGAGAGAGGCAGAGAGGGAGAGAGACATCTATGTATGGTTGCCTTTCACCTGCCTCCAGCTGCAATCTGGCTGGAGACCTGACTTGCAACCTGGAATTCTTAAACTGACATTAACTGTTTGTTAGCTGTGCGGCCTTCAACATATTAGTTATTCAACCTCTGAGAGGCTTGATTTCTTTGTAAGCTGAGAGTAATACCAGTTTATGGCATTAGAGGAAGATATATATAAAGTGTTTACATATCTCATGTATATGTAATAGTATCTCGTGTTTATGTAATAGTACCTCATGTATATATCTTAGTAACATTTCATGAATATACAAAAACACCTCACAGGTATGCATTAGTACCTAATGTTTATGTAATAATACCTCATGAGTATGGAACAGAACCTCATGTATATGGAACAGAACCTCATGTGTGTGGCACAGTGCCCCTTGTGTGTGGAACAGAACCTCACATCTATGGAACTGTACTTCATGTATATAGAATGCAATAGTACTTCATGGATGTAAGATGCTTAGAATGGTACTCAGCAGGTGGCAAAGACCTATAAATAGTGGTGGTAATTTTTCAGCTTCTGAAAACTACCCCAAGTTTTATAGCTATTCAGACAAAAATACCAGGATGATTGAACTGGTTTCTTTGTGTTGTGAAATTACCTGCCTTGATGACTGGATTCATTATTTGCTTGGGTTAGCCTTCCAAGGAGGTTTGCAGCCTTTTCTCAAACAAGTTACATTTCCCACTGCTTTTGTCCTGCGGCTGAGACAGTGATCCTTGGCCAGCCCAGTCTTCCTGATGGTTCCCCATGTCCGAGACGAAATCTGTTTTTCTGAAGCCCCAAATGGATGGGGTGGGAGAGAGAATTCTGACTCTCTTTCATGCTCACAGGGGCAGGTGTGGAACATCTGAAGTCAGTGGGACCCCAGCAGGGTGGGGGCGACAGGGGGCTGCCAGTAGGTTTTTCAGGGTGGGGATGAGGCTGTTTCACTTCTCCTCAGCAATGAGGAGTCAAATTGGTTCTAGGGAGAGAGAAAGAAATATGCCAGCTTGGGGTTTAGGCAGAGCCATTACATTACGCACTCTTGGTAGATTAAAAAGAAAAAACAGAGGCCCAAGAGATTAAACAACTTATTTGAAGACCTGATGCAAGCCTGGGGCAAAGGCAAATTTTGTCCAGTCTCTTAATACCTATTTCAGCCATACTGGCAGAAGAGGTCAAAAGAGAGAGAGATCAGAAAAAATAAAGACCCCACAACATACTTGATTGAGGGAAGGACCCTATGTGCCCTGAACATCAAGGGTAGGTGACCATGATGCAGTGAGAAATGACAGGGGTATCTATAGGTGGTTGGTCATGCATACTGGTCAGTCTGGGCAAGGCTGATGCTTAGATTTGGCAGACTTTCTACACACCAGGAGTCTGGGCTACTGGAGATTCTCTGGTGGCTACTTCTAACCTAAAGGTACCCCAAAAGCACTGAAATTCAGGATGCCCTCATGTGTTCACTCTGTCACCTTGGCTTTCTTTCTGTGTAGGAAATAAGGCAGGGTAAAAGAAGTGATGGTGAAGGAAGTGATGGTTGCTGTCTTTACCCCTTAACTCAATGTAAACACAGCTGAGAACATTTGGTTCTGGTCATCTTCGTAGAAAGTTGAGAACGACTGTAACCCCTTGCTACAGTGTTCCCTGGAGACCACTAGATAGGACTCGTCACCATTTTTACTAAAAATACAATTTTCCAGGATCAAAATGACTAATAAGTTTGCAGGATTTGTAAATTAAATTGCATCTTAAATGCATTAGGGTGCTGGCTTACTATTTAAATATGTTCCTTGGTGAATCCTTCCATGAAAGAATTGGAAGGATGCATTTTTGCTGAACTCTGATTCTCTGGCCTGAGCTGCTCAGGACTGGGTTTTTGGTTTAGTTTTCGTAGGTTAGTTTTGTAGTAGGTAAGGGCTCCTGAATAGATTTTTTTTAATCACCACATTTATTGTCCAGTTTATAAAAGTAGAATATTCTAAATGCAGTGAAAAGTATGAAGCAGAAGTGAAAACCTCCTGTGATGGCAGAGTTGAGTGATAATCGCCACATTTCTGTGCAGCCACATGTGTGTAGCTGTTTCCACGTCACGGGTGGCAAACACAAGGCCCGAGGGTCGAATCCAGCCCTCCACCTTGTTTTATCCGGCCCGGCACCTTGCTTCTACCCAGCTCACTTGACTGTTAAGGGGCAGTTACATTTCTACAGCCCTAAAATTATGTTGAAGGCAGCCGCCAGGCTGTTGTGGCCCCCAGTGTAAGTGAGTTTGACATTCTTGCTCTATGTTGAAACAGAACTGGGGCTCTTCCTGTGAGAACCTGGTCAGCTGGCCTTGGCCCCTAGGTTGTAGCAGAAGGTAGTCAGTGTCAGTGACTTTTTGAAACCATAAGCACCTGTTGAAAAGGGAAGGCAGGGAGGCCAGGGGTTGGCAGGCAGGGGCCGCAAGCAGACCCCCATCTGGGTCTCAACGTTAGTGTTGAGGATGCGGCCTCTGTCCACACTCTCCTGTTTGCTTGGAGGCTGCCTTCCTTGAAAAGCCCCCACTGGCCCTGTGTTTCCACACTTGCCCTTCTCCCCCTGATTGGCGTATGGTGAGGGCCTCTTCCTGACTTGCAGGTAGCTACCATGGTCACAGGTCCTTAGCCTTTAGAAACTGTCATCTTTCATAGTGTTACACTTCGCTTTCCTTCTCACCTTTGGGGGAAGCTCGTCGTTGCCCTAGTCCAGATAAGAGGCAAGAGGAAGGGTCGGATTTATTAGGCAGCCAGTTCTCTGAGCCAGGTGGTTGGTTGCCCAGGGAAGTCACACCACTGACTCCATAGCTCCCTGTGGGGTGGGCATTGTCATCCCCACTTACAGAGGGAGACACCTGCAGAGGCTCAGGATGAGGGAACCCTGGCGGTGCAAAGTCACACTGCTCAGAAGCTGCAGTAACATTGAATATCGAGCCTTTTGCCCCGACACCCTTCCAATGTGGAGCGGGTGTGGGAGAAGCGGAGCAGCCGTGTCGGGAGCCGAATGGGATTGGGATGGATATTCAGGGTGCAGCTGATGCCAAAATTGCAGTCTGGGCCTTCCTACCCATGTGGCCTCTCACTGGAGCTGAGCAATGAGGCTCCTAGGACCCCCATAACCCTCCACCAGTGAAAGCTGCCCCCCATGTCCCCTCCTACTTCCAGGTACCCAAGGATGGAGTGGCTCGCCCACAGGTCACTTTCAACAAGGTGTGCTAACCCAGACTGTGTTTTCTTTTCTGCTCTCGTCCTTCCCCAGCCCCTAAAGACAATGAAGAGCGCGTGTTCAGGGAGCGCATGCGGCCCAGGAAGCGGCAGGGGGCCGTCCGGCGCAGGGTCCACCAGGTCAACGGCCACAAGTTCATGGCCACCTACCTTCGGCAGCCCACCTACTGCTCCCACTGCAGAGATTTTATCTGGTAAGGCCCTCTCTACCAGGAACCTCTGGTTATAAACTTCATGTAACAAAGTGTGGGAGCACTTTACTCCTTCTTTATTCGGTTGCAGACTTTTCTGGAAAACTGGGTGTGTGGTGCTTGGGGAAGTAAATGGAAAGAAACTATGACTCCTGATGACTGCATTCCTCAGATCAGATCATATATCACACTTAAGGAATGGAGATTTTATAATCAACGATGGTATTGTGATTGTGAATTCTTTCAAAGAATTCTTATTTTTAGGGAAACAATCTGAATTATTTACAACTGATATGAATCAGTTGATTTTTAAAAATAAGGTTGGGGAGGGGCTACAAGTAGAGATGAAACAAGGCCAGCCAGGAATTGACCACTGTTAGAGCTAGGTGATGGGTTAATAAGGGTCTATCTCCCTATTTTTGTATACATTTGACTTTTTCCATAATAAAGGTAAAAATACTCAATTTCCAACATTGATAATACAAAGCAGTTCTTAGTAACAGTTGTAATACAGGTGCTGCTAGGATGCTGAGGTTTCAGAGGAATGAGAGAGCAATGTTGGCTAAAGAGCTCAGGGAAGACTTCTTGGAGGAGGTGGCATTTCTCTTTTCATGTTGACTAGGATTTCAATAGACAAAGATAGGTAAGTAGTAGGCCTGTTTGGAAGGTGGAGAAGGTTAAGGAACACTGGTCTTGGGGACTGGAAGGGAACTTTTAATGAATACCCACTACAAGCTAGAATCGCTCTCAGGCACTGGAAATATTTAATTAAATCTTTCTAGTATCCTATGAGCTATGTATTATGAACCCCATTCTGCTTAAAACAGTATCAAGGCTTAGAAACGAAAACAAGACTAGCATGCTGTCCTCCAGCTGGGAAGTGTCTGATTTCTACCCTGGTGAGCACAACTCAAAGTTCATGCTTCTCCTGATATCCCACCACCCTTTTGGGTAATCTCTCTGAGCTCTTTGAAGCTGACTGGATTTTGCCCACAGAATTGGATCCAGTGGGCAAGAGTGAATGAGGCCTAATTGCAGTGTGAACCAAGCAGGGGGACATTTGAACTATACTCTTGAGAACCCTCTGGCTTCCCAGGGTGTCCAGGAGTGGCTTGTCCTGTCCTCATGGTGTTCCAGAATTGGTCACTAGGGTTGACGTGAAGGTCTGAGGTGACAGCTCAGAGCAAACTCAACCCAAGTGAAGCAGAAATAACACCCCAATTCCACCCACAGATAGGTCTCAGTCCCAGAACTGACTCAATCCTGACTTCCATTTTCTGTATTTTATTCATGAATTGAATGTGTGGAGGGAATGGCTCTGAAAGCTGAGTCTCACAGACCCACATCTCCTCTAAGCCCACAGTGGGCACCGCTAAGCTCTGGGTTTGCCGAAGGGAAGCCCAGGTGACTTCTGGCTCCTCCCACTAGGCTGCAGTTTTGGGGAGCTCCCCACCAGTTTCTGTGGGAGCACTGAGGACAGGGCTTAGCTAGGATGATGGGATGGTGTCTCTGCTGACCCCAAACTGGCCCCAGGAGACTATTCTGGCCATGGAAGGAACCTTTAATGTTGGCCTTTACCCAAATGGTGCATTGAACTTCCAGCCCTGGCCACAGATTAACCTGTGATTCTTAATGGCTTCTGCAATGCCAGGGAATGTGCCTGCTGGCTGCAGCCCTTCTCCATGATCACCCACAAGGAAGGGCACGTCTGACTCACGGAGACCTGCGGAGAGTAAGCAGAGCCTTTGTGGCTTTGCAGAGCACCACTGGTCCTGCTGGAATGGCTGTTTGTAAAGTAAACCAAGCCTGGACGCTAACCAAACCTTGCATTTCCTTCCAAGTGCTGGGGCTGCCCTTCCAAAGGAGCTGATTTAGGGCACCTGCAAGTGGGAGAGCAGTGTAACTGCTAGGGAGACTCGGCAGGCCTGGTGCTTTGTGCATGGTGACCAGAATGGGGCGGCTTTGTGTGGCTTTTGATCTAAAATTTCTTAAAGGGTTGTATTCTTCTTTTCAGGGGTGTCATAGGAAAGCAGGGATACCAGTGTCAAGGTAAGAGCTACTGTCTGAACTCAATTCCTGGGGACCCACAGGGCCATTCAGGTCACTGATGCTACAGTGCTGGTAGGAGGTGTGGGCCGGGCTGGATGCCACTCAGAGTTTCTACAGTCCCCATGCTCATGCACCCTCTCTTAGAAGCAGAGCCCCATTTTCTTGGTCCCTGCCTGGCCTGAGTCCCGTTGCACATATGCGAGTATATGTGTGGGGGTGTCTTGTAGGAACCACCCATCTCCAGGTGTCCCGGGGCTCTAGCCTGTTTGTCGGTAGCACTCCTGTCTGCCCTACTGAGATGCACGTTTCAGTTAGAGGCTCCGCAAAGGTCCCGTTGGGTGAGGCACCAGGCCAGCATATTCGTCACCTCCCAGTTTCTCCAGCTCCCTGGAGAAGCTCCCTCACCCGCTTGTTTTACTCCATGTCACCAACAGTCCTAGCCATGTCTCCCTTTTGTCTCTCCTCTGGAGACAGTGGCTCTTCAACGTTAAAAACTCACTTGAAGTTACTGACATTTGCTTGTTTGCGGTTAATTGATGACAAATGCAAGGTTAGGCTGTCCAGAATTGGAGGGTGGGTATGTGATGTGGTTGTGTAGAGGCTTTGATTTCATCTGGGAGATCATTCCGTCTCACTGCACCACTGGTTGACTTGGGTCTTTCCCTTGGGGACTTGGGTAGACCCTTTTGGATGTTGCTATGTGTGCTGTTGGTGGCCTTTTAATGCCCAAACTGCCCTGTGACCCTGAAGACAAAGCTGCAGACCACTTCTTGCAGAGTTAGTCAATTAAATGGAAATGTTTACGTTTGACATGTAAGGACACAACCAGATCAAAAGCTGAAGCACTTCAATGACACAACGCTTGCATTCTCCCACCGCCAGGCCTGCTGTGACCCTGAGGGGACCACAGGACGGCTGCAGCACCTCTGATAGACCGTGTTTCACGGAAGGGACATTGTTCCCTGACCTTGGCTGCAGGAGCAGGAAAATTGATCGGAGCTCCTGGATCTAGAGAAAACTGCTGATGCCCTTAGGCTATAAATGGTCCCACGTTCTCCAGAGCATTTAGGGCACTGTAGTGGCTCTGATGGCAAAGGGCTTGGCAGTGACTGCACGAAGGGCTCCCATTACATTGAGACCCAGTGACGGAGGGGTCTCGGCTGGCCTTGCCCCTTCACCAAAGCCTGATTAAATCTTGGGGTGGACGCTTCCTTCCCACACTGTCGCTCAGCCTTTCCGTTTTTTGCTGTTTGCAGTTTGCACTTGCGTGGTTCACAAGCGGTGCCATGAGCTCATCATTACGAAGTGTGCTGGCTTAAAGAAACAGGAAACTCCTGACGAGGTAAATATTTATCGCATTGAAATTCTGGGCTTTCTTCACTGCCACCCTGCCCTCCACTGCTGCCTCCTGCTCCATGGTTCCTACAAAAAAATCTTATCTCTCTGAGATGCCATTGCTTTCTTCCTTGTGTTGATCAAGACTTAAGGGAGTGGTCCGCAGCCTTCCGGCTTGAGGCACAACCAACCTACAGAATGAGTGTGGCTCGAAGTCCGTTTTACATCTCTGGATACTATGCCAAGAGCTAAAGCCCACAGGGAAAGTGTGAATTCTTCTATGCCATGATCTCATCGGAATAGCACAGCGGCTAACTGATGGGTCGGTGGCTCCACGTGGCTCATAAACAGCGGGGGAGACACAACGTACAAGTAGAGGCCTTAGCTTTATGAGGTTAGGGGTGAATGGGGTGGAATTAGCAAAGCCACGAAGCACTTAGGAGGTGGAAAGAACTGTAATAATAACAGCAGTGGACATTCATTGGGCACTTACCATGCCCTGATGTAAGCACTGTATCTGTTAAATTATTTAATCCCTTAACAACCTTAACGTGATTGGTGTTACCATTTTACAATAGAGAGAACAGAAGCAGAGAGAGGTCAAGTTAACTTGCACCAAAGCACATAGCTAGTATGTGAAAGAGCCACATTCAGACTCAGGTAATTTGTTCCAGAGTCTTAAGACCTTGACCACTGCACTATGTTGTCTCTTAATCTTACAAACTAGCATCAGCTTGACTGTTAGGGAAGTTGCTAAGGGTAAAGGAGGAAGAAAACTCAACAGCAAAGCTAGATTTCTCCTAACTGACCTTTGGGGAGAAGAGTGTGAATGTCAGTGTTGGTGTTATCTGTATTCGCAATAGTTGGTTTCAAAGTCGTGTTTTAATTCTTGGTGAGGTAAATAAAGACTGCATAATCACAGGGCACTAGAATTGGTCTGGGGTCAGAGAGAACATCCCTGGCTGGGTTTTATTATCGGGTGCATTTATAATTTGGCTTCTAAAGGGAGTGACTCTCAGAACTCTACCAGCTTCTTAAAAATAATTTAACCAAATGGTGTCTTGGCATTCAAAGCATTTCCCATCTTTTGTCTCCTTTTGCTTTCATACCTTCTCTGGAAAACAGCAGGAGACAAAGCGTAGATTGTGCCTTCCCTGTCCCAGAGGGCAGACAGCCCAGAGGACCAATGCTGTTTGCAGGGTTCCTATTATCCTGGGTGAAATTACAGGCCATCCCCACCTGAGTCTCTTAACTTCCAGTCTGGGATCATAACCCAAAGTATGTTGTTACCCTTGTTACTTTTACAACTACGTGAAAGAAAGAGATGGCTTGCTGGCTGTCTGCCTTTATTCCTCCCTGTGGACATTCCACCGAGCGTTTATTGAGCACTTCCTGTGTGCCAGCTGTTGGGTCATGCCCCACAAAACAGGAATCTCACAGGTTTCCTCAGCTGTGAACCTTTGCAGTATCTAAGCTTTTTGAGGCAAGAGTCCCATTGAAGCCCACGCCATGCAGGTTAGAGGATTTGAACTGCATAGAACCCTCTTCATCTGTGACCTAATTTTGACAGTCTTTCCTGCCGTATTGAACTGTGAAAAGAAGTTGCCAGTGAGCTATGTTCCCACACTTGGCCTGTGTCCCAAGGGAGGTGAATTGCCAGGGATTGAGGAACGGGCCTTTGTGTTTCTTAGCTCATGCTGGTGCTCCCTGAGGCCAGTCTCTATCGTTGCTGGTGTGTCCCTGGACTATCAGGACAATGGATGTGCGCTCTGCCTGGTATAGCACAGCTGGGGACCAACCTTTGGTTATTTCTTTTGTGTAACCGTCTGCAGTGTTATGCACAGGCACATACACCTCATACTTGGGTACATAACCCAAACACATGTCCCTCTAAATGCCAAGTGTCTAATGCTTTCCTATTAAAGATGCCTTGCTGACGGGTGCATGAGTACTTGGCCAACGCACTTGCCCTGTCATGTGTGTGTGTGTGCATGTGTGTGCGTGTGTGTGCGTGTGTGTGCGTGTGTTGGCACTTATGACTCACACCCCCCTCTGCACTTTCCAGGTGCAGCGACTAAGCAATTCTCTCTGCATCACCTTTCTTCCTTGCTTTCCATCTTTTTTTTTCAGCCTTTCAATTCTCTCTTTCTGCCCTTCTTCCCTATGTTCTGTCTGTCTCACTCTCCCGTCTGTTTATGAGCCTCACTCAGTAGGCTGTTCCACAGCCACTTGGACTCTGTACCATATTCTTGCATGTGCTCCATCCTCCTCCTCACCATCCTCTGATACCAGAGTGTCCTTAGTGCTCACAGCTAAGGGTACATAGCTCTCCCATCCCACATGGACCCTCCCAGTCACCTGGCACACTTTCTCTCCACTTCCCCTTTGTCTGTCATCCATGTCCCGATGAAGCTACTCCCAGGACACCACATGTCTATTCTCAATACAGGTCCACCTCATCATCCGCATTCGCAGGAGTAGAGTACAGTGATCTCCAATATCCTTGCGGTGAGCAGGTGGATGTAGAGTTGACATGACTAGGTGCACAAATAGACACACCTAAGCAACAGAACCAAGGGGTGGGTAATTACTATTGTTTCCAGTAAACGTAGGGATCTTATATTAGGGCAAGATGCCAGTTTGTAGCCCATGCATCTCAAGCAGGGGTCAATAAAATTCTGGTCCAGTGGAAGGCTTGACTCTTCCTTGTTGCTGGGTCATTATGAAGTAGAATGACCCTGAGGGTGTGTGTGCATGTGCATGCACACGCCACATGCCTTCATGCCTGTGTTCAAGTCCACATCCACGCCAATGTCTCTGTGTCCAGCAGCCACCCTCCTTCCTAGTCCCACATGGGGGCCTTTTACTCACCAGTCAGCAGTGAGCCAGAAACAACTTCTTTGTCACCTGCTTTTCATTCCTCGGTTCCCAGAGTAGCAAGAGCAACTTCCTCCCCAGCCCATGGGGCCTCAGGTGATGGTCCCCTGCCTGTTTTGGGAAGGACCTGCTTCCTGTGGCTGCCTCACTAGAGATGGAGGTGGAGAGTCACTCTGTAGAGGAAGAAGAAGACACAGAAAGGCAGACCCTGCTTGTGACCACTTGCTTCTGTGGACACTCAATGTTCCCTGCGTCTTCCACCCTTGGTGTATTCTTGACCCCCAATCCTGTGACAATAGGTGGCATGGGGGTGTCATCATCATTGGTTAGATAAGGACTCTGAAGCCCTAAGAAGTTGGAAAACTGGCCTGAGACCTTATGGGTGGCTCATAGCAGGATCAGGCCTACAAATCAGAGACCTCGACTCCTCTCCCCACCCATTCCCATCTACCTTGTCACCTTATCTTTATTCCTTTTAAATAACCAGTAAGGATAGCATAGTGGTTTAAAAGCCTGGGCTATTAATTTAGACTTGTGGGCTTTGAATCCTGGCTCTGCCCCTCATCAGCTTACAGGCACATTTCTGAACCTCCCTCCATCAGGCTAACGGTGGGGCGATGGTGAAGTTTAACTGCGCTGGTGGCACCTGTTCTGTGGCCAGCACCCACACCATCGCACCCTCAGTGGTCACCGCATGGTGTTAGCAGTCTTCACTATCAGTATCATTTGTCCTAACTCTTGCCCTACAGGGTCCATAGCTGGGCTGGATTCTCAGGGTCTTTATTGAAGCAGCACATGGTGACAGCTCATTAACAGCCAAGTGTGAGGTACAAACTGAATGTTGTACGTCCAGAGAGGCAGAGGCCTGATGTTGCGGACAGGACAGCAGAGTGGGACAGAGCAGCAGAACATGGGATAAAGGGCATCAGAAGCAACGGCTCTGTGGCAGGAGGGAGCTTTCTTCACCTCGTTTCCCAAGGCAGCTTTCAGAGTCGAGCTAGGGCCTGCCACGGGCAACGTCCATGCCTTCCACAAAGAAGTTCTGTAGACGGTCCGGTGATAAGCCCTCCAGGGTGCTCAGGAACTTGGCTATGACCTTGTGTTTTGCTGTCCCTGCAGGTGGGCTCCCAGAGGTTCAGCGTCAACATGCCCCACAAGTTCAGTATCCACAACTACAAGGTCCCCACGTTCTGTGACCACTGTGGGTCCCTGCTCTGGGGACTCTTGCGGCAGGGTCTGCAGTGCAAAGGTAAGGAACCCCGTGCCCCACCTCACTTACCACTGCACCTGCATGCCCCCTTCTCTCCTCTTCCTAAAAATCGTTGTCTGTCCTCTTAGCCTCAAAAGCAGGTTCCGGGTTTGTTGGGACTGAGCGCCAGCTCTTGTAGAGCCCTCGTTACTTACACTGTGATTCTGTTGAACAATCTCTGTGTAGGCACCGGCCAGGGGAACTCCACCAAGGGAGCATGGGGAGGAAGGTGTGACTTCACCTTTAAAGATGGTGAATGAGCTGGGGAGATAAGAAGTGTCTATAAAAGCATAGAACATTTTTTTTTTTAATTTTATTGTTGTTGTATTATATCCATCCCCTTTTTGCTCCCCTCTGTCCCCTCACCCACCCACCCATTCCCCCCAAAGTCAATCCCACCTGTTGTCCATGTCCATGGTTCCTTTATACTAGGTTCTTGTCTAAGCTGCTCCCCATCTTTGCCTCTACCTATCCCTCCCCCCTACCCCGTTCCCCTGACCACTGAAGGCCTATTCCTTGTATTCATATAC
>PVIW01016768.1:0-15745 GCA_004026585.1 Noctilio leporinus | reverse complement strand
TACCCAGCAAGGCTCTCATTCAAGATAGAAGGAGAAATAAGGAGCTTCCCAGACAAAAAAAGACTGAAAGAATACATCTCTACCAAACCAGCATTGCAAGAAATGCTAAAGGGTCTGCTATAAAAAGAAGTAAACAAATAAAATGAAGAAACAGAGAAAGCCAAAGAGGAATACAGACACAAATGGAGAAAATGGCAATAAGTATCAATCAATAATCACCTTAAATGTAAATGGATTAAATGCACCAATCAAAAGACATAGGGTAGCTGAATGGATAAGAAGATATGACCCATATATCTGATGTCTGCAAGAAGCCCACCTCAGAATAAGAGATCAACACAGACTGAAAGTGAAGGGATGGAAAAATATATTTCAAGTGAACAGAAATAAAAAAATAGCTGGGGTAGCCATATATATATATATATATATATATATATATATATATATATCAGACAAAATAGATTTTTACAATGAAGGCCATGAAAAGAGACAAAGAAGGATATTTCATGTTACTTAAGGGAAAAATCCATCAAGAAGATATAACTCTTGTAAACATATATGAATGTGAAATAGGAACATCCAGCTATATAAGGAAAATCTTGGAGAACTTCAAGAAGGATATCAACAGAAACACACTAATAGTAGGGGATTTTAATACCCCGTTATCAACAATGAACCAATCTTCCAAGCAAAACACACCAAAGACATTGTGTCATTGAACAACACGCTGCACAAAATGGACTTAATTTATATATACAGAACTTTTCACCCCAAAGAAGCAAAATACACACTCTTTTCAAATATACATGAAATATTCTCAAATATAGACCATATGGTAGGACACAAAACCAGCCTCCAGAAATTCAAGAAAATTGAAATCATATCAAGCATCTTATCAGATCACAATGGTCTTTTTCATGTTAAGTTATGATTCCTCTATTCCCATTTTGATGAGTGTTTTTATCATAAATGGTTGCTGTACTTTATCAAGTGCTTTTTCAGCATCTATTGATATGATCATATGGTTTTTGTCTTTCATTTAGTTTCTGTGGTGTATGACATTTATTGATTTGTGAATGTTGTACCATCCTTACATCCCTGGGATGAAACCCACTTGATCATGGTGTATGATCTTTTTAATGTATTGCTGGATCTGTTTGCCAATATTTTGTTGAGAATCTGAGCATCTATGTTCATCAGAGATATTGGCCTGTAGTTTTCTTTCTTAGTTGTGTCTTGACCTGGTTTTGGGACTAGAATAATATTGGCCTCATGGAGAGAGTTTGGGAGTCTTCCCTCTTGGATTTTTTGGAACAGGTTGAGAAAGATAGAAGTTAATTCTTCTTTAAATGTTTGGTAGAATTCACCTGTGTAGCCATCTGGTCTGAGGCTCTTGTGGTTTGGGAGATTTCTGATTACTTCTTCAATTTCACTACTTGTTATTAGTCTATTCAGGATTTCTGCTTCTTCTGGATTCAGTTTTGGTAGAATATTAATTTTCAGAAATTTGTCCATTTTACCCAGGTGTTCAAATTTCTTGTCATATATTTGATTCTTACAATCCTTTATATTTCTGTGGCATCATTTGTGACTTCTCCTCTGTCATTTCTGATTTTGTTTATTTGGGTCCTCTCTCTTTTTTTTCTTGACGTGTCTTGTTAATGGTTTGTCAATTTTGTTTATCTTTTCAAAGAACCAGCTCCTGGATGTGTTGATCCATTGAATTGTGCTTTTAGTCTCTATGTTGTTTAATTCTGCTCTGATCTTGATAATTTACTTCCTTCTACTTGCTCTGGGCTTTGTTTGTTGTTGCTTCTCTAGTTCTTGCAGCTTCATGGTTAGGTTGTTTGTATAAGCTTCTTCTATCCTTTTTAGGTAGACTTGTATTGCTATGCATTTCCCTCTGAGGACTGCCTTTGCTGTGTCCCATAGGGTTTGGGCTGTTTTGTATTCATTGTCATTTGTTTCCAGAAACTTTTTGATTTCATGTTTGATCTCATCATTTGCCCACTCCTCACTTAAAAGCATGTTATTCAGTCTCCATGAGTTAGAGTGTTTTTGGTTTTTTTCCCTTGAGGTTGGTTTTTAGTTTCAAGCCATTGTGATCTGAGAAGATGCTTGGGATGATTTCAATTTTCTTGTATTTGTGGAGGCTTGTCTTGTGACATACCATGTGGTCTATCTTAGAAAATGTTCCATGTGCATTTGAAAAGATGTGTATTTTGCAGATGAAAGGTTCTGTATTTATCAGTTAAATCCATCTCCTCTAAAGTGTTGTTCAATGCCCCAACATCCTTGGTGTTTTTTAGTTTGGAAGATCTGTCCATTGTTGATAATGGGTTATTAAAATCCCCTACCATTAGTGTGTTGCTGTCCATATCATTCTTGAAGTCCTCCATGATTTTACTTATATATTTGGGAGCTCCTATGTTGGGTGCATATATGTTTACCAGAGTTATATCTTCTTGATGGATTGTTCCCTCAAGTATTATAAAATGTCCTTCTTTTTTTCTTTTTATGGCCTTCACTGGAAAATGTCTTTTGTCTGAAATAGGTATTGCTACTCCAGCTTTTTTTTCATGTCCATTTGCTTGAGATATATATATATATATCTCCATTCTTTCACTTTCAGTCTGTATGGATCTTTTGTTCTGAATCAGTCCTTTTGGTGATGGACTTTTTCTCTCCATTTTTAGGTTTCATTGTAATCCAATCAGACTGTGATCAGCTGCCAGGCTAAGGAACTGCTAGGCTGGAAGGATTGATTTAGTTTTAATTCTATCAATCTGTGATCCACCACCAGACTCAGATGCTGCTTGGGGTGACAAACTGATTCAGTTGTAAATCAATGAATCAGCTACAAAACTCAGGTCCTGCTGGGCTAGAGAGAGAAGTTCATTTGTAATCCAATGGATTAGCCACCAGCTCAGGTGCAGCTTGGTGGGATAGATTCAGATGTAAACAATGAATCTGTGATCAGCCGCCAGGCTCAGGTGCCACTGGGCTAGACTGAAAGATTCATTTGTAATCCAATGAGTTTGTGAACAGCTGTCAGGCCCAGGTGCCACTGGGTGGGACAGACCAACTCAGTTGTGAACCAATGAATCCAGGATCAGCCACCATGCTCACATGCCACTGTGTGGGGCTGTCTGACTGATCCAGCTGTAAGTCAGAGAGTTTGTAATCAGCCACCAGGCCCTGGTGCTGCTGGTTGAGTACCTCTTTAGGTGCCAACTATTGTATCTATGCTAAGACACGGCAGAACAGGAGAGGTTTATTTAGATGTAAATTAAAGAATTGTGATCAGGTGCCAGGCTCAGGCACCCATGGGTGAGGCAGATTGTTTCTAGGGTGGGGCTATGAGGACCCCTCATGGGGAAGCAGCGTGGCACAGTGTAGTCCACCTTAGGTGTGGGCAATGAGTCAGCACCGGGGTCGCCACAGCTACTTCCCCACTTCTCTCTTCCAAGCCACCTCCGCAAACTTTCCCCATGCATCTCCAGTCCACTCTGCCCTCCCTCTGCTTTAGCCCAGGGTAGGTGGATGCCAATGTATTTTCGCTGTGGTCACCTTAGTTGTTCTCTGTCTCCAGCACTCTCTTAGGCTAGTAAACTGTACTGCTTTCTGCCCTTCTCAGCTGTATACTGCTCTACTCTCCGCCATGTTGCTGTAGGCTGGGAAATCCAGCTGGGGGACTAGAATCCACCCTTCTCAGGTGGAGCTTCCTGGCTCTGTTCCTTCAGCTACTGCCTCTGGTGGGAGCCCAGCCAGCCCTCTGGAGTTTCCACAATTCCTACCAGTCACGTTGCGATGAAGCATCCTTTTTTGTTCTGTTCATGGGTATAAGACTGCTTTCCATCTGGTGTTCTGTTGGTAATTCCAGATGATTTTTTTCTCCAAAGAAGTAATTCCAAATGCAACCTGGGAGGAGATTGGTATAGCTCCACTTACTTACTCCTTTGCCATCTTGCCAGAACTCCTGCAGTCTTCCTCCTGTCTATTTTGAGCTTATCAATTATGCTTCCTAATCCCTGAACCATTTCACCATTTTCCCCTTTTCACCCTTTTAGTTGATAACCCTCCAAATGATTCCCCTATCTATGATTCTGTTCCTTTTCTGAATGTTTACATTGTTTTTGTTTTTATTTCTTAGATTTATTGTTGATAGTTGTGAGTTTGTTGTAATTTTAATGTTCATAATTTTTGTCTTCCTTTTCTTAAATGTGCCCTTTTAATATTTCATATAGTAAGGGCTTGGTGATGAACTCCTTTAGCTTTACCTTGTTTGGGAAGCACTTCATCTATCCTTCCATTCTAAATGATAGCTTTTCTAGATAGAGTAATCTTGGTTGTAGATCCTTGCTGTTAATCACTTTGAATATTTCTTGTCTGCAAAGTTTCTTTTGAGCAATCAGCTGATAGTTTCTGAGCAAACAGGAGCTGCTTTGTAGGTAACTTTCTTCGTTTCTCTTGCTGCTTTTAAGACTCTCTTTTTCTTTAAACATTGGCATTGTAATTACGTACAGTGTGTCTTGATGTGGTCCTCTTTAGGTCTAGCTCATTTGGAAACACTCTGTGCTTCCTGGGCTTGTATGTATATTTTCTTCAGCAAATTTGGGAAGTTCTTCATTATTTTTTCACTTAAGTTCTCAATTTCTTGCTCTTCCTCTTCTCCTTATGATGCCCCTGTGATTTGGATATTGGTATGTTTAAAGTTGTCCCAGAGATTCCTAAGCCCCTCCTTGTTTTTTTTTCAATCCTTGTTTTCTCTTTCAATCCTTGTTTTCTCATTCAGTAGTAGTTGACTGTTATTTCCCTTATGTTCCAAATCATTAATTTGAACCCTGGTTTTCTTCCTTTTACCATCTGTTTCATGTGGATTTTCCTTCATTTCACTTAGCATAGCCTTTGCTTCTTCCCTTTTGCATTTGGCATACTCAAACATATCTGTCAAGTCTACGAGCATCTTTATCACCAGTGTTTTGAACTGTGTCTGTTAGGTTGGCTACATCCTTGTCGCTTAGTTCTTCTACTGGAATCTTGATCTGCTCCTCCCTTTGGACCATACTTCTCTGTCCTCTCAACTTGAAAGTTCTTGTGTTTGCCTCTGTGTCTTAGGTAGAGCTGTCACACCTGTTACATTGTAAGCGGTGGAACCTTTTGTATTCATCAGTGCATGAGTGACTCATTTCACTGCGTTGTGATACTGCATGTGGGGGAACAATACCGCTTGCTCAGTGCTCATCCCCTTTTCCAATAAACGAATGGACTCTGCTGAGAGATGGGTAGTTTCTTCCACTGCTCCAATGCACACTGGTTTTCACAGTCAGAGCAATATGGCTTTATTTCCCCCCAGTGTAGGAATCATGAGCTGTGCCATCTGGTCTGGGGCTGGGATAATCCCTCCAGTTTTCTTCTTAACTCTTGTAATGTGTGATTGTGCTTTGCAATGGACCCCAGCCACTGTGCCACCTCTGACACAGATGTTGCCTCCGCCAGTGGTGCCACCACCAAAGTTGCTGCAGAAGGTGCTAATGCTGCCAGTGAAACTTCCAGTGTCACCATTGCCAATGTCACTACTGTCACCACACCATGACCTCTGCACCCTGGCTCCTCCCCTCCTTTCTGTCTGAATGAGTCTTTATTTCTTTGTTGGAATCTCCTTCAATTTGATTTCCTAATTTCCTAGAGCTTTTGAATGTTTTTTATAGTTTTGAGGTAGATGTATTCCTTCTTAGTTGTGAAGGGAGATACGGCATGTCTAACCACATCTCCGTTTTCATTGCAAGTCTCCCAGACAGACTTCTGACTTGTTCCAGACCATGAAGCCAGGCAAAGGCAGGCTCAGGTTTGAAGCCCAGGCTCCACTATTAAGCAGCACACTGTCCCACCAGCACACTGTCCCACCAGAAATTTTACTCCCCTGTGGCCAAGTCTATATTCATTATTCCCTTCCATATCCCACATTCTTAATCTCAGAAAACATCACCTTCTCAAGCTTCTTAGGTACCCAGGGGACCACCAAAGTCACCCAAGTTCCCCTTTTTCCTCCCACCCCCAACTTCACTCACCAGGTGCTGCTGACTCTCCCTTTTAAATCATTCCAGCCCATAGTTACTGCCTGCTCAGGTCTTGGTCTCATTTTTCTTCAGGATGATGGCCTGGTCTCTGAGCTCTCCAAGCTTCAGGCATCCCTCTGGGCATCCTTGACCACTGGAATTCTCTCTCACGAGCTGGATAGTAGCTGACTCTCCAACTAGACTGGGAGCAACTCATGGACAGGGCCCATATCTGATCCTGCACTAAGGCCCTGGTTTTCCACAAAGGTCAGGGTACTCTGTGGGACCTAAATAAATGCTAGGGGATACATGAATGAATGAATAATTGATAAATTCATTAAGGACCAGGCCTTTTCTTTCTTTTCCATGGGCTCTGAAGTCTTCAGAGTTAGAGATAATTTCCTTCTGTTCTGTGTGCCAAGCCTGTGTGCCAAGCTCTCAGTACCTGCCTAAACTAAGTAGGACCTAATAAATGTTTATTGATTGAACAATGGAATGGACTTTTGCTGCTCCCTCCATCTGGAATGCTTTCACACACTACCCCCTCACCAAGACATCCCTAAAAGGGACCACAGATTTGCCATCCGAAAGCTGCCCTTTGGGATATTGATTTGAACTTGATTACTAAGAAACAAAGGACTTAGAAAGAACCTTTGACCCTCCCTGTTTTCCTGCCTAAGGTGGAAAGACCTACTCCAGGAAGGAAATCTTATGATATTCTCCCTAGCCTAATTTATTTATTTATAAACATTAAAAAAAAAGATTTTATTTATTATTTTCAGAGAGGAGGGCAGGGAGGGAGGGAGAAAGGGAGAGAAGCATCAATGTATGGTTGCCTTTCACCTGCCTCCAGGTAAGGACCTGGCTGGAGACCTGGTTTGCAACCTGGTTATGTGCCATGACCAGGGAATTGAACCAGAGACCTTTGTTTGGGTCACAGGTCAGCGCCAATCCACTGAGCCACACTAGCCATGGTCCCTAGCCTAATTTAAATTGAATATGGTGAATGGAAGGGTGTCAAACTGCAGCCTGTTTACTAGATTACTTTCTGTGTCCCATTGTTTCTTAGCTGCCTAGCAAAAATTTACCTGTCATGTGTATTCTGCTCTTCCCCGATTACCTGTAAATCACTTATTCTCACTTTTGAAATCTAAGATCCTGTCTCCCCATCCCACCCCCCTTTTCTCCTTTGTTCAAATGTCATATAGTTGCTGGTTGGGTTGTTCAATCTGTTAGTGCATTATCTGGATATACAAAGGTTGCAAGTTGACTCCAGTCAGAGAACATACAAGAAGCAACCAATGAAGGCATAAACAAGTGGAGCAACAAATTAGTGTTTCTCTCTTCTCTTCTCTCTCTCTCTGCCCCCTCTCTTTTTTTCTCTAAAATCAATTAAAAAATTTTTTAAATGCCATATATACTCAATTTTATGTCACTGTCTTTGTATTGCACATTATTAAAATTTTTTTCTTCTGTTACTCTGTATTTGTTAATTTGATTATTTGCCCAGCTAGAATAACTTAGAAGGTGGAATCTGAAGTATTACTTATTTTAGCCCCCACATCTCCATGGCTCATTTCTTCATCTTCAAATCTTTGCTCAAATGTTACCTTTTTAATTTGGTCTGATAATCCTACTTAATACTTAAAATGTGATTTTCCTTCCAGGACTCAGATTGCCCTCCGTTTGCATTGTTGCATTGTTGTTTCCACTTCCTCACTTACAATATCATTCACTTAATTATTCTGTAAACTGCTTATTACTATGTTTCCACTATCACCATAAAAAAAAAAAAAAAAAAAAAAGCATTTATATACACAGAGGGTGTTTTGGGGTTTCTTTTTATTTATTTTTGCTTGTTTGTTTTTTAACTCTTTTGCATCATTTCCCAATGCCTTAACACAGTCTGGCCCATGGTAGCTGTTCAGTAAACACTTACTGCATAAGGAAATAGCTCTTATCCTGTCAGTGACTGCTTTGTGGTCTGAAGCTGACTCCTTGAACTTTCTGAGCCCCAAATTTAAAATAATGGCTACAATAATAATAGTAATAAAGAAGGTTGGGTGGCAGTCATTGGCACTGCTTGCAAATATTTGTCTCTCCATTCTCTAAGCACATAGTAGAACCATGTTCATTGCCTCTTTGGGGTTGGCCATGTGACTTGCACTGGCCAATTTGAATGGAGGAGGAAGTGATATGTCTCATTTCCAGAAAGACACTTTAAAGGCCAGTAGCAACTCCTTACTTCCTTCTCCCCTGTGCCAGAGTGGTTGGCAGCGTTCCTAAAGGTGGCTGCTCCATCAGTGACAGAGAGCAAAGCCACAGCTGACCCATTTGGGACATGTTGCAAGAGATGAACTTTTGTTGTATTAAGCCACTAGGATTTGGGGCTTTTGTTACTATAGCATAACTTAGCCTCTCCTGACTGATGGTCCTGACAAATCAGATTCTGCAGCTCCTGGGTTACCCTGAGGGCTCACTCCCCTTTGTTCCAGGGGATGGAATATGGGGGAGGTGTACCTGCAACAATAACAATGACAATGGTTTATCAGCATTGTATGATTAATGACCCTAACTTGTCCCATTGCATGGCCATAAAAACCGAGACCAGGCACTGGCAGTTGTCCTCTCTGGTGTACAAAGAGGTGAAATACTTGCCCAGAGAGCTGTGAGGTAACAGAAGCAGGACTTGATCCCAAGCAGACAGTCTCCCCTGCCTGGACTCTTCACAGTGAGCATATCATAGGTGTCTCTTATTCACACCATTATTATTCTTTAGGTTCCAGTTGCTAGCTTGAGGAAGGTGTGAGGCTCGTGGCCTGCCTTCTCTGTTATACTTGAGCCCAGGCTGTAGGCATGGGATGCTAGATCCAAGTGGCTTTGCTAAAATAGTTATGAGGGAGGGAGAGTGTCTGTTGGTCATAGAGGGGCTGGGGTCTAACAGGTACCAGGACATAGAATGGTTGCTGTGAACCCCTCAACATGCCTCACATGTCAGGGTGGGAATTAACCTTTGGGCTCTTCCTCTCTTTCATAGAGAGTACCCAAAACTCATGGCCCTTACTAAGTAACATTGCTTGGGTCAGAGGGTGATCATCTGGTTTAACAAAGGGTGGGCACTTAGTGAAGACCACACAGTAGAGATGAGACCTCAGTTTCTATGATTAGACACACCATGTCCAAGGAGCCTTTCCTATTTAAAATTTCCCTATTTATTTAGGTGGAGAGAAGGGAAATAGGCATTTGTTGTACCAGGAGTTTTACATAAAATAGCTCACTAAAACCTCTGAGGTGTATTTCATTGTCCCTGTTTCATAGGTGAGAAGTCTAAAGATGCTGAGCAAAGGGGCCATTTGAAGTTACAGGGCTACTGAGGGGCCAACCCAGGACTCACATGTGAGGTACACATGTGAAGACTACATACCTCTGCCTTATGGCCACCATCTCTGCTCCTTTGGGGTTGGGGAACTGAGTATGGAGCTGAAACCACCCAGCACAAGTGACTTAGGGAGAGGCAAAGTAATATAGACCTTAGTTCCTGGCACTCTGTGACTTGGACCTGGGCTTCTACCTGCTTAGCCTTCACCTCCACAGCAGTACAATGGTCATAATAAGGGGGTCCTTTGTGCAAGGAAATAATGAAGTCAAATGCACTGCCTATTCTCTGCAGGTGCTCAGTACATGTCCACCCCAGCATTCCCAGAGTAACAGGCATCAAGGTGCCTGAAGATCTTGCTGCCCCAAATAGCACTGTAGGATGTCTCCTCATGGCCTTGTATTGCATATCCTCTAAGGACCTGTGAGAATGTCTTAGGATGCAAGAGCAGAATTGCTGAGTCACAGGTAGGTGTCACCTTGAGAGGTGGTTCTCTTGATAAGAAATCAGTTGTTATTCCCATGCAGGGCACCAGGGGTCCTCTATGCTTATGTGCATGCCAGAACTTAGCAATATTCAGCCTTCCAGCTCTTGCCAATTTAATTGAGATGTAAAGTGATGTGCTGCGCTTCTCTGGTTGCTAATAAGTTTGCCTATCTCTTCAGGTGCTTCTTGGCCTTTTCTATCTCCTCTTCTGTAAATGTCTTGTTTACATCCTTTGGCCCACTTTCCCACTGGAGTCACCACCTGAGAAACCTTTTCTGAGCTTCCTTTGTAGCCAGCCTCCCTGCTCCCCAGGCATGTCTCCTGTATGTTCCCCAGTATAGGAAGCCTATACTGGCCTCATGTCACAGGGTGCTCTGGACTCCTGCAGTTCCCTGTGCTTCACCTATTCCTGCCAGAGATGGACCAGACTATGTTGCAATCTTACCTCTGTTTGCTTTTCTACCTAATTTATTCATCTACTGGTTTCCCATCACAATTGTAATAATATTCAAACTCCTCACTATTGCCAGAGACTCCACATGATCTTACTCCTACTGGTGTCTCCTAAGGGCATTCTTACTTGCTGAGGCCAGGGTTTCAGGCTGGGTCTGACCTGCCATGCTTACCTCCGCCCTGGGAGACTCCAGATGGCTCCCTCCCTCCAGGCAGGTGCCTGTTCAGAAATTGCCTCCTCACAGAGGCACCCCTAGACCATATTGCCTAAAATGCCAGCTCATAGCTATATGCTGCCCCTAATCCTGAACCCAACTTTATCTTTCTGTCTGGCATGTACCAATAGTAGTCATTAAGTCATACATATTTTTGTTCAGTGGTGTTTAGAGGTGAGGAAGCTGAAGAATGCCAAATCCACAACAACCACAAAGTAGCCCTCAGGCGGGGGCCCGGAGCAAACCCCATGCACCTCCCCCAGCACTACCCAAACCAAGGTACCCAGGCAGTTTCTACTCAAGTCCACCTGGAGAGTCAGGACACTCCACCCAATTCTTTTCCTGAGCCCTATTGCCTGCTTTTAAGTCTTAGTGGCTTAGTGAGCACAAGAAAAGATGCTGGTAGTAGAGGTAGAGAGGCCCAGAGTATTGTGCTCACTGTCTCTGAGCAGAGCCACATCCTGCAAGTTGCAGTCCTCCTGCATCTACGAGATGCTTCCTAGGACCAAGTCTCCTCTGGAAATCAGGAGCAAGCCTGGATATGCATGCATTCCATCTAGATCCATGCAAGGAAAAAGTAAATGGGCCCACCCACCTCTCCTCCCCTATAGCCACCTTTACAGAGGAGCCACAAGGTATCAGGGGCCAAGGGCCAGCCTTCTCCATGGGTATAGTGGGCCACAGACCCCTTCCAGACTACTAAAATTCGAGGAGCTGTCCTCTATTCCATTAAGCCATGGAGATGCCTACATTTTGCTACTGAGAAACTGGAATTACTAACTAGGACAGTAGGATTGGGGTTATGTTCACCTCAATGGCTAGAGACAAGTGCCTGACTCAGTGTCAGTGAAGGAACCTATAAATGGGATTAAGTAGGCCAGCCTTCCTTCTTAGGGGCTGTCTTCAGTATTGTCTCAGGGTAAGGAAGACATTCTCTTTATATTTTGTAAATGTGTATATTTTATATTTTTAATAACAAAAGTAGCATATGCTCCCTAGTTTAAATATATACAGAAGGTCTAAAGTGAAAGATGAAAATATGTATGTCTTCTTCAAAAACCTCCTCTCTAGAGGGAAGCAGGATTTTGTCTATGTGAATACAAACATATACATAGTATATACCTCACTAAATGCCTGCTTTGCAAGTTGCTTTCTGAATTTCACAATACACATAAGTAGACCTGCCTCATTCTTTGAACATAAGAGTATTTTATAGCATGGAGGTACCCAAATTTATTTCATCAGCCTCCTGTTGGTAAACCTTGAAAAAGGTTCCATTTGTTTTCCACCACCACACACAACATCATTACAAAGATCCTTAGACATCTACCTGTCTGCACTGGTGTAAGTCTCACTGTAAGATGTTGTCATAGAGGTGGGCTTTGTGAGTCATTGATGGTGGGTTTTACTCTGTGATCAAGTCCCTCAGAGAAGGGGGTTGGTTCTCCCACAGGGTGACTCTGGATAAATCCTCCAGAGGGCTTTGGTTTGCTGGAGGAATTCAAAGGACTTTAAACAACCACCTGCCAGGATGCTGCAGAAGGGGTTCCTCTATCAAGTTCTGGGTTGCCCCAGATAATTTTTCATTTGTTTCCACTGGCAGATTTTATTTTTGTACAAACCTTTTTTGGGTTTGATCCTGGCAGGTATCTGTATGAGTTTTCTTCACAGCCATGATCTGAAGTTCTTTCTTCTGGGGGCCTGCTGGAGAACTAGAAGAGCCTCTAGCCCAACACCCATAATAAGGATGAAAAATACCTCATACTCTCCTGGGAAGGCCTTGGGAAGTCCACACAAGAAATGCACAACCTTGTAGAATTAGTGCTACTGTTTGTCACCAGATGTTCAGAGGCAGGGGTGCTAATTTGTGCAAGCAAATAGGAAGGGGAAGACAGGAGGGAAACTGCTAGGAGGATGGGCAGGCTGGGATGGGGAAGTGCATCCATAGGAGGAATTGAATTGGGGGTGCATGGAACACTTAGGGTCTCTTGGCAATGATATGTAGTGAGCTTGAGGATAAGGATCCCTGATTTTATTACAAGGTCCTGCAATACTGTTAGAATTTCTATCAGTTTCCTGGATTCTATACTCTGTTTTAAAATGCTTTGATCTCATGCTTTTGAGCCTCTGGGTCTATGTTAAAACTCCAGGGGGGGCCACACAATCACTCAGCTTTGGAGTGAGGCTATTAGAGATCAAATCCAACCATAGGAGTATTGAGAACTTGGGCACACTGCTTGCCAATTCCATTCCTCAGTTTCCCGGCTGGTAAATGGTTATAGAATGCTGCTGACCCACAGGGTTCCTGGGAGGGTTCAAGCATACATGGACCACCAAGAAGGGAACCAGGCACCCAGTGGGTGCATAGCAAAGGTGAGATATGTTTGTTCTTCAATTAGTTTTAATAGACAGATTTTCAAGATCTAATTCTGGGGGCTGAGGCCAGAGCTGGAGCTGTTGTTCTGAGCTGCCTCTTTGGGTCTGGAAGCATCCAACCCAGGGCCTGGGCTGGGCTTGGGTCCATCAGGTGTCTAGTCCTCCACAGCAGGCAGCTGCTGGGAAGCAAAGCGAACATGCAGAGAGAAGGAAGCTCCCTAGGGCTACAGAAAAGCAAACAAGGGTCACTTCCTTTAGCCACAAGCTGTGAACAACAATCTTTCCCAGGGTTGTTCCTTGAGAGTCCTCCTCAGGTACCCAGTCTGTTTGGACAGCTTGAGTGGTATGGGGGCAGAGAAAGCAGAGACGCTGAAAGCCAGGCCCAGCCAAGCCAGTCACACCTCAACTCCATCCTGCCTGACTCCTCAGCAGGGCACGCCGTGCAGCCTTCCTGGCTGTATGCCCAGCCCTGGCCAGGATGGAATGCCAGAGCTGGGAATACAATAACATTAGTAATAACCATTAGCATCGACTAAATGCTTACCAGGAGTCAGGCACTATTCTTAGTGCTATAGGCAGAATATTTTATTTAACCCTCATAACAATAATAACATCAGGCTATTTTACTGTAATTTTGCAGGTAAAGAAACTTGGTTAGGATTGAGTAATTTTACAGACCACATAATGCCTTTCAAGAGATAATGATAATGTCTACAACAGGTAACCTTTTCTGGATAATCTGCTTGCATGATCACTCTCAAGTCCTTCAGTGACCCTATTAGGTGGATATCACCACAGGCCCCATTATTCAACTTTGGTAAACTGAGGTACAGAGAAATTGAGCCATTTGTCCATGATTATCCAGTCAGAAAAGGTAATTAGCTGCTATTCAAACCTATTTGGTCTAGTGCCAAAACCAGGGTTAAACACTGTGACAGGCGTACTAGTTTTCTCTTGCTGCTGAAACAAATTATGGCTTACAGCAGCACGCATTTATTCTCTTATAGCTCTGGAGATCAGAAATCCTTTTTCCAAGCTAAAGTCAAGATGTTGGCAGGGATGTTTTTTTCTGGAGCCCTGAAAGGAGAATCCATTTCTTTGCCTTTTTCACCTTCTAGGGGGTACCTTATTTCACAGCTGCTGGGGGCTCTTCCTCCAAGTCTCAAAGCACATCACTCCATTCTCTGTTTCCTTCATCATATTACCCTCCTGCCCTCCTCTTCCAAGACCTTTATGATGTATCAGGCCCACCTACATAATCCAGGATAGTCTCTGAACCTCAACATTTTATTTACACATCCAAATTCCCTTTTTCCAGATAAGGTAACGTATGGTCAGGTTTCAGGGGTTAGGACATGGACATACTGCAGGCACATTATACTGTACCACAGTGAGGTTAGGCTGTGTCTTGCTGAGAAAGCGGTGATGAACTCCTCATTCCTGGATGTGTGAAAGCACATTTCAGGCTCACTCAAAACTCTGAGCCAGGATCGGGAAGATGGCTACAGAGTAGAGAGCAGTGCTGATGGTGTTCTCGAGTACCAAAGTAGCTAGAGGACAAGATAGGGAGCGTGAGACATCTTCAGGACCCTAGGAATTGGAATGGGCAGCATCTGGACACAGGGGAGCACAGTCCAGAGGCAGAGGAGGCCAGCAGGATAGTAGGTAAGGTGTTCTTGATTGGCCGACCGGCCGGCAGGCCGAGGTCGGCTCTGGGCAGTGGCAGCTCTGTCCAGGGGGGTGAGTTTGACTGGGGCCAGCTCAGGGCTCCCTGGCGAACTGGAAGTCTCAACAGTGAAGTGCGGGCGATAAGGGCAAATGCCATAGGGAACGCGGAATTGAACTCTTGCAGGGGAGGGTCTGTGTGAGAGACTCACTCCGGCAAAAGGGAGAGGAGGCTCCGCGTGGGGCTAGAGGAGGAGGAGAAGAGTCCTATGGGAAGCCAGAATGGGGGAGCGGGAAGTGCACCGGTGGGGCGGCAAGAGGGCCGAAAACGGAGCTGCTGGGCCACCTGGGAAACAGCAGCTAGAAGCCCCTGCGAGCGGGGAGGCCCAGCCCTGCACAACCACACAGGTCCCCAGGCTCCACAGAAACTCTAAACGGCCCGGCTTGTGGGAACTAGTAGCGGGGGCAACTGACCTGCCATTGCCAGAGACAAAGGCCGCACCACCCACACCTAGGAGGGGCTCATCACAGAGGCCATGTAAAGGACTCCTCGGAGACCTGGTTGGCTTGGAGGAGGGGGGTGCCTGCCCTGGAAGGGCGGGACAGTGTAGGCGGACCCCGGACAGTGGTGACGAACAGGGGCGGCCTCCTCCCTGAACTGCGGGGGCGGGGCCAGTCATCACAGGGACCAGCAAAGTTGCAAGCTGCCCTGCAGGGGTGCTGGGTGCTCCTCACAGGCAGGAACCTCCGCCAGGAGTGGGAGGGGGCTCCCTGCGGGCTCCAGAACACCAGCAGCCCTAACACCCAGCCAGGCTGCTGAAGGCCCAGCCTACCTGGGGGCGGACACTCAGAATCAGCCCTACTATGACAATCAGAGGCCCTGCCACGCACCAAGACCCGCTAGAATATAGACTATAAACTGTAAAGTCCTGACCAAGAAAAAGAGGCAGCCTCAGGAAAGGGATTGCTGCCAATCTCAAGCACCTGAGTTATACCGAGAGCAATATGAACTATTAATCCCCAACATATCCTTTGCAAAAGTTACTTCTCACATATTCTTAATCCCCACCATACCTCAATCCACCTAAATACCCAAGACCCTCCCCCTACTCTCG
>PVIW01016767.1:0-15749 GCA_004026585.1 Noctilio leporinus | reverse complement strand
GGCAGTCTTCTTACTGAAACAGACGGGAGGGTAACTGTCCTCCTCAGGAGGCTTCCCCAGTGGGGCATCGCCCCTCGTGGGGATGAGGGACCGCCTCTCTCTCCCACGGGAATGCCAGCAAATGAAAATCATGTCCCGGCAATGCTCTTTACCCCCATCTGTCACCTATAGCAATACCCAACAGGCTGAAAAACCATTGCCGTCAGGGAGTAGACATTTGGAGCTCTGCAAACAATTACTAAGATAACTTTTTCTTGGGTGGGGGGATGTCTACTCATTTATGTTTGTTTTCTGTTTCATTTTGTTTCAACAAATTAAAACTTCATTGAATGAAAAACCTTTTGTTATAAGATTATATCTCTCCCTCTTATTTGCTTTCAAATATTTTTTTCCTAATATGGCTGCTGATAATAGAAGATAAAGGCAGTTCTGATTTTTAATTTTTGAAAGAATAGTATACACATGTGGCAAAAATATTCAAAGTCTATGAAATGTGTGAAATGAAAAATAGAATTCCCCCTTCTCTGTTCTGTCCTCTATCTCTAGTCCCTCTCCCCAGAGGAAATCCCTGTGACAGCTTTTAGTGTAGACTTCCAGAGAGTGCAAACAGTATTCCTACAACTTATGCACCATGTGCTTCTCATTTAATACTGGATTTCAGAGATGTTTCCTTTTTTGCACCAGGCGAGCTACCTGATAGTTTTTGTTGCTATATATCATCATTTTTAATTGCTTAAGGTGCTGCCTGGCCTCAGATGCTGTGCACAGAGCTTTCTACCTGAAATCATTTAAAAATTCCAGCCTGGGAACTGAGTCCACAATTTAGAACAAAGTAGCATCATGTGAGGACTTCCACCAAGATGGGAACCTGTACTGCATCCCAAATTCTATGATAAAACTTGTAAACGATCCTTGATTTCTCTGTTGCCTGGAATGTTATACATCTTCAGGGCATCTAGTGGGACGTGATAACACATCAGCATGACATCTTGATGGGGGAGGGCATTTCTGACTCCCAGGTCAAATGCCAGGTTTACATTGGGGTTTTAGCATATTCAGTAATACATTGGTAAACACTGCTGACACTCTCTACCTCATGGGTCTAACATGATTCATGACTAATTTAAAATGAGGTCCCAGGATGCTTTGGTTTGGTTCCTTTCTGGGACAACACCAATTGTTCTTCATCAGTTTCTTTTTACTCCCCAAGCAGTATTAGACGTATCTTAAAAATATACAGGGTTATTGTCTCTGATCACAATTTATCTGCTGCTTGATTTTTATTATTTTTCTACAACTCTTAAAAGATGGTAATCGTTGTTGAGGTTTTGCTTTATAAGCCCTCCAAGATGGGCTCATTATTTCATGATTCTGGTGCATTCCTAAACTCTGAAATCAGCTCTGCACAAGTATTTAGGAATAAATGAGCTTTTAAAAAAAGAAAAGAAAAAAAGGAATACACAGGAACAACTCACAAGAGGCATTCTTTTGCATTTTTAATGCCTTTAGGGAATTGCAGTGAGAATCAAATGGGTACCTTTGGATGTTTTCTAGTTCATTTGTTTTCAATCACAATGAATAATCTCCATGTTCTGAATGGTGCTCTGCATGGACTGGGCCTGTCAATACACATCCCAGGCTTTGGTCCTTAAGAGCAGTCTCCACTCAGCAAGCTCACCTTGCTCCTGAGCTCTGGATGCAGCAGTTTGCTCTCAGGACTCCTTTCTCTGAGCTGCTACAGAAGCTACTCCTGCTTCAGCAATCCAAGTGATCTGTTTTTCCTATCCTGAGAGTTCATTGATTCCTTCTTCTGATGCCATTCATGATGAAGAGCTATAGCTCTGCTGGGCAGCAGGCTACCAGACGAGGTCCAGCTGGACTCGCTTTGAAAGGCTGCCACAGAGCTTGGCACAAACAAATTAGAACAGAACAAAAAGAAACCTGAGGGAGTGGTTTCAAACTGTAAAGTATGACTGCCAGTCTTCACAGTCTTCTGCCTCCAGGAAATAAGGGGATCATTGCTGGTACAAAAGGGAGGGACTGGCAAGCAGATGGTAACCATTATGGTGAGCTGATCCCTGAGCAAGGCTCACCTGAGTGCAAGTCCAACTATTTATGCTTCTTCTAGCTGAGAGATCTTGGGAGGAACACTTAACCACTCCAGGCCTCAGAGTTTCCTCTGGGAGACAAGTCTCCCTTGGGTGCTATCGTGACAACTAGGAAAATGTGTGCGATGCTAGCAGAGTGCTGGGCACCTGATGGGCACTGATGGATATCAGTAACAGTAACCTTACTATCTAACAAGACCCCAACATTCTAGCCACTAGCCATTTTCTCAGGGAAAGGCTGTGAGAGCTTCAGAAATCAAAACGATGCTCTGGGGGACACACAGCATGCCAGGCCGCTGGCTACTCACCATCTACTGCCATGGTCTTTAGGCTTACCATCCCTAAAACTCTCATGCTTCCTGTAAGCCAGTACTATTGATAACCCCAAAGGACTTATTTCACTGGTATTTACTGAATGCAGGTCCAACATCTAGAGCCAAGGAGTTTAATAAGGAGGAAATGGATGGAGACCCTCAAGCAGCCAATGCTTAATTTCCTTTGAACTATCAGGGGAAAGTCTGGCTGTGGCTACTTACATTTTGTGAAACATCAGTTCCTCTCTTAGAAGTGGGTTCTTTCCTTTCAGAGAGCACAGTCCCTGTTCAAGTTGAAATGACATGTGATGCTGTGTTTAGGTGCTGCAGGCCTATGAAACTTCTTTTATTTCTGAGCCACTCTTACACTTGAGGCAAGTTGATCATTTTTGAAGTATCCATGATACTCAATTGGGTTTGCACAATATCAAGATATCAGGATGACAAAATATTCAGTTCTTCTGGGTCACCAAGTCATAGATGTTTGTAAACGGTTAGAGTCTGAGGGGATCTTAGAAATCCTTTAACTTAGCGTCTTGGTTTTCAAATAAATCCCTGAGCAGGATACCAATGCATGCAATTGATAAAAGTGCAGTTACTCTCACTGGAAGCAGTGAAGAGAATTCCCCTCCGGGCAACCCTGGGATCTGAACCACCTTTGAAAACCACATCTGTCTAATTTAATTTTCACCCAGCAGGAGAGAGCCATAAGGCAGGGCTACCTCGAATCATGGTCCCTTGAGCTCAGCATCAGCTTTAGCTGGGAGCTTGTTAGAAATTTAAGTTCTTAGGTCCACCCCAGACCTACTGGAGGTGGAGGCCATGCATTTGTGCTTTAACAGTCCCTTAGATGATTCTGATGCATGGTCGCGCAGGTTTGAGAAACAGTCCTCTAAGAGCCTTTCAGTGAATATGGCAGTCTTACTTAATAAAACTCAGCTTTGGTAGATGGCAAGGCTGGCTCTCTATAAACCTCATTGAGATTGTGGGGTATGTACCTGTTTTAGGAGTGGTTCTCTGCTATTTCATACAATTTAGTAGCATTGCAGGGAACTCTAAGTCTGTTATACTTTGGAAATAATTCAAATGGTGGTTCTTTTAGACAAATGGCTTACAATCAAAAGATTTTGATTCTTACAAGAGTATTTAAATGGATTTGGCCAGTGGCTCAAACTGTTGCAATAGAGTTCCAAAAACTATATTTATTTCACAAAAAAATTCTAATTTGTCAGTTGTAAAACTAGAGCACACCTTAAATTTAAAGAGCAACTTTTAGGTTTTAAAACATGTTTCCCATTCACTACCTCACTTTATAATAACCTCTTCTGACACCTTACAACTTCCCCCTTTTCATTTTTCAGGAGTGAAAAATGAACAACGAAAGGTTAGGGAAGATTTCCTAGGCTACACACCTAAATAGTAGCAGAATGAACATTTGAATTGCCTTCTGATCCCTAGCTCATTGCTTCTTCTGCTCTAGAAAATATATTAGACATTTTCCTAAGTTGCAAATTCACAACAGATTAGTTTCCTCTGTGGAGCTTCATTCTTTTCTCTCTCTTCTGTTGTTCATCACTTATAGCAATAAACTTCATAAAGGGCCTAAAACTGTTAAATTCCCACTTCACTGATTAGTTAGGGAGCTCTCTGCCCCATCTTGGTGACAGGTGAGATGTGAGGTGTCATAACTAAGGCAACTATTCCCTTCTGATCCTACTGGTGGGCATCTGTTTCTAGTTGTAACTGGCCAAACACTCCCTTTGCAGGAAAACTAATAACATCTTAACATATGGTCTTGAATCTGGGCCGTCTAATGACCTTGCATGGAGATTAATTGAAGGTGTTAATGGCACAGTTCCCAGCCAGGAATGTCAAAATACTGGCTTGGCCTCCTATGTACATGTTTTAAGAGGATTTGCTATTGATACTGAATGGGATTAACTTTAAATGTAAAGAAAAATACTATAACTTCAGCAACCACCTGTGAAGCAAGTTTCTGTAGCTAAGGAATCTGGATTAGTGCTCCAAGCAGGGTGCAAGATAATGAATTTGACATCCCATTTTGACTCCCTAGGAGAAACTCCCAGGGTACAATCTTCTTAAGTGAAGGTATTATAAGGAACAAAATTCTGCGGAGGGTGAAAAATTCATTCTATGACCTCTATATGACTGTGAATGGAAAATGCCATTAGAGATTAGGGTTGATTTATGGGTTCTGTATTATGACTGCTCCCTCCTCATCTCACCCAGGCAGGAGAAATGGGTAAAAGACCGATGAAAAGAACTATAGTTTGAACTACATTTCCTAAAGTATTTAAATAGAAATGTATTCAACTGCCAGGAAGTTCTGAGTTTAGTTATCATAATTCTCATGACTTGATCCAGGCACAAACTCCCCTTCTCTATATTCATTCTATTTTCTATTTTTTCTTTCTGTTTTAACTACCCTAGTGCTCGTATGCTTGTGTATGTGTGTGTTTATTATAATTCACCTTAAAGGCTTCTTGTGGAATATAAATTATAAAGACATAAAAGTAAACATAGAATAATCTTCTTTCATGCATATATTTACAAACCCATAAACTCTCAGAAAGAGTGAATTGGATTTTTAAAACATTGAGAATTACTTTTACTGGGCTTTTTTTGCCCAGTTTATTCAGCTATTCTGGCCAAAGGAACCATATAAAATATGTCAAAATCAGATCAAATGCTGGCTACACAAATGACTAGAAAGTAAAAATTATTGACTCAAACAGAGCCTCAACAACTCAATCATGCCTTAGGGAACAGATCCTTGAAATCACAATTTCACAAGTCTTTTTTGAGGAATTACTCAGTGCCTAGTTCTTGGAGTATTCCTTCTCTGTGCTCTTGCAACTCTTGGGTACATGCAAGTCTCTCTACATCATCATATCGCATTTGTGTGTATTTTCTCTTTCCCGTTCCCATTTGTCCTGACAAACTGCGAGCTTCCTGAGGGTATATCTGGGTCTCACTTATCTTTTTAATACTCAACATTTCCAGCAATGACTGACATACAATACTGAGTACTCGGTTTTATGGATTAATAATTCTTTGTGGTATACAAACAAAGTCTTAGGCGATACCATCAGGATTGCAAGCGGGTTATATAATATCTTTGTGGTACTAGTACTGATATACCTGAAACAAACAGAATAGAATTCAACCCTAGTATTACTGACCAACTAACACATTTGGTTTCACAAACTCAGTCAAGCTGATGGGGGGTTGGGGGGTGGAGGGGGTGGGTACCTAGTAACACACATTTGTGCTTATTGAAAAACAGTTTGTAGCATATGAAAAAGAAAGAACTCTAAATGATTAATTAATCTTTCTTACAAACTTAGCACGTTTTGTGCTTGTGTACTTGTGCCAACAAGACTCCACATGTGCATTCTGACTTTCCCCCAAATAAAATTTTTTAAATTCTTTTAAAAAAATGCTTAACCCACTATGTTCAGATGAAAGAAGTAGAAAATGGAGTGGACCAGCTTTATTTAATTTTCCAAATTGAATAAAATGAAAAACAAATAAATGGATGATGAAAAGCAATGTATGTCTGATTCACTCGGCTTTCCTGTTGGTCAAGCCATTCAGGTAATTCAGTTGGGCAGGCTTAAATTCCTTGCACATTTTGCTTTCAAGATTAGGCAGAATGGCCTGCCATCCACTGGGCAGATCATAGCAAAGAGAGCTACACAAACCGTAAACAAAAGAAGGCTGAGTGGAACTATCATGGGCTTGAGTATTTGAGAGCAGAGAAACACAAGTCGAGTTATAAAGAGATTATGTGGCCCTGGATATTGCAAATGCACTATGGATTGTTTCCCCCTCACTAAAATCAGGCGATGCAAAGATACCTCAGTGGAAAAAGCAATTAGTGGTAGGGAATGGAGTTCCTTACTTTTCTTTCCCCATTCTCTCCCTCCCAATCCTTTCAAGTCTCCCTTGGGTCCAATTTGGGAATTCTTGCAAAGGCTAAAGTCCAGCAGTTTAACAGCTATTAAACACAGTCGTAAAAGTGAAGACGCCGCCTGCAAGTTGAGCTCCTGGTAGTGTCAGAGGAACATGGCAAACAGCACAACTCTTTTGCTGAAAGGGAATAATGGAAGAAGGGGAGGGGGGTGTGGAGTGTGGATAAACCAGATTGGGACTTTATGATGACAACCAGTAGAGCATACTAACTCACTTTGGTATTGCTATTTAGTACCTGTGAAGTCTACCATTATGCATTATTAAATTCATGTATTATTGAATCATGAATCCTTGTTCCCTGATAAGAAATGGAGATGATTTCTTAGTTTAAATGAAAGCCCAGCCTCTTTATTTAAATAAAAATGCCTTACTGGCTGCCTAGAATGCTAATCAGAAAACTGCATTAAGCAGGTAGGACTATATGAATTAAAAAATAATGAAACAAGACTTTTCAGCCAGACATTGTTCCCTTGCCTGCTTTTCATGACGGCAGATTCCCTACTTGGAGTTGATAAGACAACGGCAAATGAAGATAACAACGTGAGAGGGAAATCATTCACTCTAATGGGCTCCACCTGTGCAGACTTCAGCTCATTTACATGGCTGCAGAAAAATTAGAAATCATGCAGCAATTAGTCTGTTCTAGATTATGCAGTGTGTCAACTGATACCACTCAGGAGAGCACTAGTGCTAAAATGGTTTCAGAAGATAAATCTACTCTCCTATACAAACAGTTTTAATTACCTGGAAAACGACATTGCCTATTGAGAAATCTCCATTGTGAACCTGGGCTGCCCTCCTGCTATTTGAGTCAGATGTTGAGACATTCCAGTGTTTATGTAATTGCCTCATATAATATTTGATGACTTGTTGAAACTGAAATTGGACCTTTTGTTCGGGGCCTCAATTGTTCATCAAAAACCTCTTTAATGTCTCCATCCGAGTTGGTCAGGGAACGGATGTGTTAGATTTTTTAAAACATGCTTCTGTTTACTGCTTGGCTCTTATAGGCCCATACAAATCTGATCATTCATTATAAAATAATTTCACATATAAAGCTGGAGTCAACATACCTAGCTACTGTGAACAATTCCTTATGAATGAAATGTTAAGACCTTTAAGATTTTTGGATTTTTACTCAACACAGTGGGGTAAAATTTTTCCATTCATTTTGGCCTTGAAGTATAGTTACAATTTTCTTAAAAACCATGGAAGAGGGGAGCAAAAAAGGGATGGATGTAATACAACAACAATAAAATTAAAAAAAAAAAAAGATTAAAAGCAAAGCTGGAAAAAAAAAAAAAAAAACCATGGAAGTATCTAGATAAATAATATTCACGAAAATCCAGCTTTTGCATTTTTAAGAGATCACTTAAAGGTTTTGCTTTCATTTGCTTGTGTAGAAAAATGATTGTGTATTCACACCAACTTTATTTAGCTTGTATTATTTTTATTTTCAGAATGTTTTATTGGTTCGAGGGTAATGAAATAATTCAAGGTTAATGGAGACATTCTGTAAGAGAAACTTTTGGTTCTCCAGTAGAGGTAAACTCTTGGGGTTTGTCTTCTGTGTGTACTTTTAGGGAAGAGAGGGTCAAGGGCTCTTTAGGAAAATAGCAGGTAAGCACTTAGCATTGTCCTACAGTTTGCTCCCAAAACAAACATAAAAAGTGGCTTCCTGTTGGTGTATGGGAATGAGAGTAGGGCATGCCCTAAAGACTGGCAATGTGCACCTTCAGTGACAAAAGCTGGGCTCATCTTACCTACAGGTAGAGAAGGCAATCCTCTAACCTAGTGGGATTTCAGGGTCACCTCTACTGACTCAGAGAATTTTCCAAACTTGTTCTCTGAGATCAAGTTCCAAGATTCTAATTCTGACCAAAAATACATCCTCTAGGGATACGTCACATGGAACTTTAGGGACCAGTTTTCACCTTTTGTCCCAAAAGCATTAGTCTAGTGAGGTTTCATTCAATGAAAGATTTCCAAGGAAATAGAAATTTAGCAAACATCTCTATAGCCCCTTCTTGTACAACAAAATGAACATAGTATGCTAAATGTCCTGAAGTAAAGAAACTTGTTGAACTCTACATATTCCAGAGTTATCTGAACACTAAAAATACTCCTCCCCACCTTCTTTGTAATGGAGCACTCATTCACACCAAGAATCCAAAGGAACAATGTTGGGTCATCCTCTTGGAGAGCAAGATTAAATGGCCAGAGCAGACTTTGCCTATGGACAGAACCCTAAGATGATAGGGTCACAGTTTATGGTGCTGGAGAGGACAGAAGCCACTCCACAGTCTGGATAGATTTCCTGAATCCTTTGGCTTATTCCAAGGGTCATTTCCTCCCACCTTAACACCTATGTGTGCACGCAGGCACACACCCAAACACAGACATGGACAAACACAGCCCCAGTCACACCAGCTCCAACACAATTTTGCAATTGAGGTTTCTCATGTGAGCCATTGAACACAG
This sequence comes from Noctilio leporinus, assembly GCA_004026585.1. Lineage (NCBI taxonomy): Eukaryota > Metazoa > Chordata > Mammalia > Chiroptera > Noctilionidae > Noctilio > Noctilio leporinus. The sequence goes on along the minus strand of PVIW01016767.1, from coordinate 6,850 downwards.
ATAATGTTTTAAACAACAATTTCTCATTTTCTCAGGGCTGGGACTTAATCAGTTTCATTCTAGATGCCCTGGAAAGAACTTAATTCATTACCCACAATGAATATCTTAAGGCACAAGGGCATAATTCTCTCCTAGAACCAGAGTGCATTGACACCTAGCAATATTTTTAGGATGATATATTTTTTCCGGCAATACCTTTTCTTATGTTACTTTCCCTTCCCTGAAAGAGAATGTGAAATGTCTTATAATACCGAATCAAAGAATGATGGACCTTTTGGTCTGAGCAGGATCTTAGAGGCAATACAGTTCCTTGTTCTCATTTTATGGGTGAGGACAGTAAGATGCATGGGGATACCCCAAGTTGCTGTGAGTGACACACTGAATCAAGGATGGAATAGGGTCTTTGGACCCAAGGATGAAGTCTGTTCTGCCACATTCCTGTACTCTGTGGAGGCTGAAGGCATTATCCTTACCCAGGGTCCTTCCAGGGAGGAGACGGTAGGCCCCATTCAAAAGAGTCCTAGCCACAGACATGTGAGTTCATCACCTCAGAAAAGTAGGTCACACAGCACCCTGAAACTCACTCAGGGAGCGAAACTGACAGCACTGAGAACAAGCAGCCAGGAAGTCCTCAGAGGAACTGTGAATGTCCTAGGTGAGAGTAAGAAAGTGGGTGAAAGGCAAGTGATTCAGCATCCTGAAGGAACATGAGTGGGCAAACTCATCCCAGAGCTTAAGGCAGCAGTCATCCCATTTCCAGAGAGATGTCTAACAAAGTTCCAGCTGGGGTGTGATTGTGCATAGGAAGGGGGATGTGAGCTCAGGCTCGGGTCTCCTAGCTGTCTCACCTTAAAAGGGACTCTCCTCACAGCCAAAGGGGCAAGTCAACATTAAAAAAGCAACACAACAACAGCTATACTTGATGCTTCTTGGTGCATCTATTTGATGGGACATGAAATATTACCCAATCATTAAAAATGATGGTAATTCTTAAAATACTAGGATTGGACTGAGAAATAGTTTAAAGCATAAGAAAAATGGAAGAAATGGAAAAAATAACCTATGCATCTGATTACATAAAATGTAAACTCTGTGTTAGAAAATGCAATGGGCCCTGGCTGGTGTGGCAGAGTGGATTGAGCACAGGCCTGCAAACCAAAGGGTCACTGGTTCGATTCCCAGTCAGGGCACATGCCTGGGCTGCAGACCAGGCCCCCCATTTTGGGGCCTCTAGAGATAACCACACATTGATGTTTCTCTCCCTTTCTTTCTCCTTCCCTTCTCCTCTCCCTAGAAATTAAAAAAAAAAAAAAAAGAAAGAAAAGAAAAGAAAAAGAAAAAGAAAATGCAATGGAATCAAAGGCAACCTGGTGAAGTGATTTGTCATTGACATATTAGGCATGTGTTTTAACACCTTGTTTGGGGTAGGAAGAAAGGTACCCCATGCGTTTGGAATAGGTAGTACCAGCCACATCCGCTATACACAATCCTTGTGGAAAGTTGTTTTTGGCCATGAATGTTGTTTGCTCTTTAAATCTCCTGAGGTGACACATGTGTCCTTCCATAGTTTGTGTGAGCCACTGTTGATTACAGTTATTGGATGATCTCCACAGGCTGTAGTAATATTTATAGCACATTTCATAACATCAAAGGTTTCTCCTTTTCACCTGCTAACTCTTATCTTCATTTCCTCAGTTACTTTGGTTTAGGCCCTTGTAGTGACCTCAAAATTTGCATTTAACACTCAGAGTGACACCCTGCTGCAGGCCCAGTGCCAGTACTCACACCCTTTTTTTCAATCATTTTATATCAAAGGGTCTGCCGAATACATTAAATGGCAGAGCTGATATAACAGATAAAGCCATGTCTTTGAAAATACCCTAGGATTCATGAGCAGGACTAGCTGAGAGAGTTCCCAGAATAGACAGTATGTTCCACCACATATACCAGTTTCCACGGACTAAGAGCATAGTATATTGCTCCAAACATGGGACAAAATTAACATGGGGACTATTAGCTGTGAGCCCAAGGGAAGCTCAATCCTTCATCTTCTTCTGTAACTCTGTTCACTCCATTGGTGATCTCATCCTGAATTATGGCTCTAAATACCAGAAAGTGATGACTACTTGGAAATGTATGTCTCCAGCCCAGACTTGTCCCCTGAACTCCAGACTCATATATCCAACTGCCTGGTTGACATCTCCACTTGGAAGTCTAATAATCATCACAGACTTTCAGGTCTCAAATGGAACTCCTGATCTCAGACATGCACCCCTTCCCTATCTCAAAAAATGGCAATTCCATTCTTCCCGTTGCTCAGACCTCTCTTTGTCTTCTCCCCATCTCTGTTTTAGCAGGAAATCCTATTGGTTATTATCTTCAAAATATACCCATAATCTGACCATTTCGCACCACTTCCACTGCAACTTCCCAGGTCTAAGCTGCCATCATCAATCACCTCAAAAGCTGCAATGGTCTCTACCTGACCTCCCTGACATCTACAGTTCATGCTCACCCTAGCAGCCAGAGTCAGTCATGTCAGGCCTCTAACAAAAGCTTGCTCTGTCTCTCAGACAAAAAGCTCAGATCCCCACAATGACCAGAAGACCTTACTGGTCTACCTCTTTCACATAATTTTATAGTCACCTCTGTTTTACTCACTCCACTCCAGCTATACTAAGCTCCTTTTTTTAAAATTTTTTTTCTTTTAAACATACAAGGCATGCTTCCACCTTGGAGATATTTTTAAAATTTGTTTTTTCCTTTGCCCAGAGGGATTTTTCAATTAGCAATATCACACCACAGATAAACCTCATTGGCCATGATACTGCCACTGTGCAAAACTGGATATATATATATATATATATATATATATATATATATATATATATTTAAAGATTTTTTTCATTCATTATTTTTAGAGAGAAGGGCAGGGAGGAAGGAAGAAAGGGGGAGAAACATCAATGTATGGTTGCCTTTCACCTGCCTCTCCGTAAGGACCTGGCTAGAGACCTGGCTTGCAACCTGGTTATGTGCCCTGACTGGGACTCGAACCTGCAACCTTTGGCTTTGCAGGTCGGCGCCAGTCCACTGAGCCACCAGCCAGGGCTTATATTTTTTAATTTGTCTTTTTCTTTGCTTGGATCATTCTCCCTCCAGATATCTGTATGATTGATTCTCTCATCTCCCTTAAGCCTTTACCTAAACAATACCTCCTCAACGGGCTTTTTTACTGACCACTCTAACATTGCAACCCTTACCCTGATATTCCTTATTTCTTTCTTAATTTTTTTCCACAGCACTTAATCTACATGAAATTATAACTTTACTTAGTTACTGTCAGTTGCTCTAAAATGTTAGCACAATGAAGGTAGAGATTTTTGTCACAATTTCGCACTATAAAATTAGTGGCAAGTAGTGCCTGGAACACTAAAAACAGTATTTGTTGAGTGAGTAAATAAAGGAAAGAGAAAAACATTTACACATATGCTTATTTACAGAAGATTATATGGTCATATAGGTACATTATCTCACCTAGATGTAAGGGTAGTGGGAAATACAGCATAGCTGTGTGCCCAGAAGGGAGAGTAAAATTAGATATTGGTGAACAAATGCAATCTTTGTGACATATCATTAGATCACATATATTGATAAGATAAATAGTAAGTCCCTGATAGATCCTGAACAGGCAACTCATAGAAGAGAAAATCTAAAAAGTTAGTAAACATATAAAAAGAATATGTAACTTCAGTATTGCAAATAACAGTGCAAATTTAAACAATATAATACTTTAGGAAGTTCTTTTCTAGTTTACTGAAAATTTTAAAAATCAATAGTTGTTAAATTTTATGTGTTTCCTGCATTTATTATGATATTCATGTTTTTTCCTCCCTTATTAGTTAATATTAACTAATTGATTGACTTTAGAATGTTAAAACAATGTGCATTCCTAAGATAAAGTACATTTGGTCATGAAGTATTATCCTTTTTGCATACATTTGCTAATGTTTTAAAAGAATTTTTGTGTTCATGGTTGAGAAAGATAGGTTCTTTAATTTTCTTTTATTTTAATACCCTTACCAGGTTTTGGTATTACAGAAGTTGAAAAGTGTTCCCTCCTAGGCTATTTTCAGAAAGAAGTTATGCATACTTGAAATTATTTCTTCCTTGAATGTTGGCTAGAATTCACCAGAGAAACCATTCAAACTTTCAGCTTTCTTTGAGGCAATTTTAATAAAGAATTCAATTTATTAAATAGATATGGAACTATTCAGATTTTTACTTCTTGTATGTTTTGGTATGCTTTGTTTTTTTAAAAGAAATTTATCAATTTCATCTACATTCTAGATTTATTGGCATAAAGCTGTTCATATTCCTCCCATATTATCCTCTTATGGTGAAAAATCTTAAAATGTCATGTTGGTGGATACATACAACAGGACTTTTCTTTTTAATATACTATTTCTAGAGTAGTTTCAGAATCACAGCAAAATTGAATAGAAGGTACACAGAGTACCCCTATTACATATAGCCTCCCTCATTGTCAGTATCTTCCACCAGAGTGGTATGTTACAACTGAGGAACCTACATTCATAGCATCATTATCAACAGAAGTCCACAGTCTACCTTAAGGTTCAGTCTTTGTTTTGTGCATTCCATGGGTTTGGAGAAAGGTAAAATGACATGTGCCCACCATTATAATATCATATCATTTTCCTGCCCTAAAAATCCTCTGTACTCCACCTATTCACCCCATCCTTCTCTTTAATCCATGGCAACCACTGATCTTTTTTCACTATCTTTACCAGAATGTTAGTCATGTAGTTGGAATCACACAGCATGTAGCCTTTTCAGATTTATCTCTCACTTAGTAATATGCATTAAAATTTCCTCCTGGTTTAATAGTTCATTTTCTTTAAATGTTTAATAATATTCCATTGTCTTGATGTACCATACTTTAGTTATCCAACCACTTACTAAAAGACCTCTTGGTTGCTTCCAGGTTGGGAAGTTATGAATTAAGCTGCTTATAAACATCCATGTGCAAGTTTCTGTGTGCACGTAAGTTTTCAGCTCCTACAGGTAAATACCAGGGGATGTGATAGCTGGGTCATATGGTATCACTATGTTTAGTTTTGTCAGAAACTACCAAACTGTCCTCCAAAGTGGCTGTTCCATTTGGCATTCCCATTAGCAATAAATAAGAGTTCCCATTACTCTTCATTTTCATACCAGGATGAAGTTTGTCAGTGTTCTGGGTTTTGGCCACCCTAGTAGGTGTGTAGTGGTATTTCATTGTTGTAGGACTTGTGTTTTCATATACTGCTTGTGGAAGTGTAAATCTGAATATCAATAGAAAAATGTATAAATAATCTTTGAGACAAAAATCTTTATCAAACTATACTATAGGATTTAATTTTTACAAGTTTATATATACTTACATGTACATATTTGATGTGCATATAATGTATAGGTATATATGGGATCATTTCTTGCCCTCTCACCTCTCCTCAAATATCTATCACCTTTCTTCTCTCTCTACTGGTGAATTTATTTCTTTACTTTCTCAGGGAAAAACATCAAGTAACCAAAAAATAACTACCTCATAATTCTACCACAAGGTTCCCACCCATCTACATTTATACCCACATTCACTATGTTCTCTCCTACTGCAATTCAGGGGTGTCAAGTTCTCCATTTGTGCACTAGATCTTATCCCGTCTTGCCTCCCCCTTCAGTCACTAGTCTTGAAATGATCCCTCTCTCCCCTGCATCATAACTTTTTCCTCTTTACTGGATTATTACCATCAGTTTACAAATATTCTGTTTTAGGTTATGAATTTAATCCCATATCTGTTTTTAGTTGATTCTCTTTACAGCACCCCTCCCCCAGTAGTTGTCTATACTAGACTGGTGTCCTTAACATCTGCTGAAATGACTCTTGCCCAATCAATGGGCAGAGCTGATCCCTGGTGTTACTTCACCTCCAACAGCATCTGAGAATACAGAGAAGCAGGCCACTCCCTTCTTCTTGAAATATTTTTACTACTGGCTTCCAACATACCTCACTGGTTATACCATCATATTTTTCCCCTCTTCCTCATTTTAAAGACCTCTAAAATTTTGAGAGTCTCAGAGTTGACTCCTTAGTCTTCTTTTGGCTATTTTCCTCCCTAAGTGATCTCATGTAGTTGCTAATCATGGTTTTAAATACCATTTATATGAAGGGAAACCAAAAAAATCCCAGAATTTGTTTACTAAAAAATTGTGCATTTAAATAAACAAAATTGACTAGCCCTTATCCAGACTCATCAAGAAAAAGAGAAAGAGGACCCAAATAAACAGAATCAGAACTGACAAAGGAGAAATTACAACTGATACCTCAGAAATACAAAAGATTGTAAGAAATTACTATAAACAACTATATGACAAAAAATATGACAACCTGGACACATTTCTGGAAATGTATAATCTACCAAAACTGAACCCAGAAGAAGCAGAAGGCTTCTTCAATAACAACTAGTGAAATTAAAGAAGTAATCCAAAATCTCCCAAAGCACAAAAGCCCTGGACCAGATGGCTACACAGATGAATTTTACCAAACATTTCAAGAAGAACTAACTCCTATCCTCCTCAAACTATAGCAAAAAATACAGGAAGAGGGAAGACTCCCAAACTCTTTCTATGAGGCCAATATTATTCTAATCCCAAAACCAGGGCAAGACACAACTAAGAAAGAAAGCTACAGGCCAATATCTCTGATGAACATAGATGCTAAAATTCTCAACAAAATATTGGCCAATCGGATTCAGCAGTATATTACAAAGATCATACACCATGATCAAGTGGG
>PVIW01016766.1:0-15751 GCA_004026585.1 Noctilio leporinus | reverse complement strand
ATGAACAAAACTAACAACAAGCAAAACAGAACCAAATATATGAATACAGTGAATAGGCCTTCAGTGGTCAGGGGGAAAGGGGTTGAGGGGAGTGGGGAGGCAGAGGCAAGAAAGGGGAGCAGCTTAGACAAGAACCTAGTAGTATAAAGGAACCATGGACATGGACAACAGGTGGGATTGACTTTGAGGGAAATGGGTGGGTGGGGAGGGGAACAGAGGTGAGCAAAATGGGGATGGATGTAATACAACAACAATTTAAAAAAAAAAAAAAAGACTGATTTACACAGAACACTGCTTAGAAATCTACTGACTTAAGAATATTGAGATAGCCCCACCCATTTCAGTAGACAAAAGAGGTTGGCTTTTTACCATAAAGAGAGTTATGGGAAACTAAATCAGTATCTCAGTTGCTTTAATGAGACTAATGAATAAATATGCTCAAGATAACTTCTAGGCATCTAATAAGTGCCCAGTACATATTTAACGATTGACTTAATTAACTATATATATTATAGTTTTTTAAAACCCTATTTATATCTTAATTGAGAAAAAACTTGTCACAGCTTGTGAGTCTTCATCTCCAAAGAGAAGTTTCTGGAAAAATATTTTGTTTAATATAATATTTACTTAGTATCATTTAGTATGTTATTTATAATTTGTATCTCATTTTGAGTATTATTAATAATGATTTAAATAGGCATTATTTATTCTTTTGGAAATAACTTACTGCATTATTTAGTATGATTTATTGCATGTCTCAGGACCAGAAAATGTTTGTGATGGAATTAATTTTCAGTTTCATTATGAAAAGAGATGAGATGCAGCATGATATATTGGCAAGAGAGCCAGACTGTGAATCAAAAGACATGAATTTAATTCCCCGCTTATCCACTTACAATAGAATATTAGAAGCTATTTGCTTCCTCAGAGCTTCTAAGTTTTTAATCCATAAAAATGGCTAATATTATAGGAATCACTGCCCTTCAAGATCATGGGGTAGGGGCTATACCTTGTAACTGAAACTCAGCTATAAATGTAAATTTGCAGAAAGTATGATGTGATTTAGAGCTCTTTACAGAACAGGAAACTTTTTAGAGACATATCTATCCCACAAATGAGCCCACACTTGTAGCATACTTGTGGTTTTTCCTTCTCAGATGGTTTTTTACTCCAGTCATACTCTCACCTTAGAAATCATGATGGTATTGTAGCAATCACAATTTTCTAAAATGACTTGTTAATGATTTATATTTTTAGAAAATGGCAAGCATGTTGAGAAAAATTATTTGTGTTATTTCTTCTTTAATCTTCCCTTTATTATATCGGAGAATAATGCTTTATTTTTAACTGGACATCAAAAAGAGTCTTTGAACACAGCAACCTCAGGAAGTAAGTAGCTTGAGTATTGTCTTCTGATAGTAATTTGGCCAGGAATAATTCTTTTGTAATAGCTATGTTTACTATTGAATTGGTTTTAAATATTAGTGGCTGTAAAGTCATAAACCCTTTTATGCAGCTAATCTACTAGTAAACTTGGATACATTATGATTGACATCTTTCAATATTCAGTAAAATTGGAGCCAGCTACAAGTTATAGGGGGATATATATTGCTAAAACAAAATGCTTTAAAGACTATCCATATTTTATAATGCGCCTTTATTCTAGTTAGCAATGGATGGTGATTTGAATGTTCTAGACTAAGCTTGATATAAAAATAAAAGTGATTTCAAAATGACACAAACTCTGCTTTTCAGAGGAGCCAAAGTTAAAGTATAATACCCTCAAGAGCATTTGCTCAAAATCTTGGTGGAAATAAAGCCACCTTTAATTTCCTTGGACAGTACTTGCTATTGTAAGTTAATATGGCAGTTTCATTTGACTAAAACTTAGGGCCAGTCTGGGTCAGTGTCATCTGGCCTTCTGGGTAGGCCTCCATAAGGCTCATAGTGGGGGAAGAGTGAAAAATTGTGAGCAAGGCCAACAGGTTGCCTAATTGTGGTGAAATGTAAGAGCAGCACCACCTTGGTCCATGTCTAACAACTATCTTGGAGAGGAGAGATCCCTGATTTGTCACATTTGCTGATCCTTATAGCATAAATGCTTCTACTGGGCCAACTTCAAGCCACCAATGGTTTCACATCTTGCTCACAACATCTTGCAACTTGAATAAGCAGCTCTTGTAAGCTTCCATGAGCTAGTTTGAGTGCAATAATGGGGCAGAAAGTATGGAAGGAGGAAGAGAGAAGAGAGGATCCCACATCCACCTATGCCAACAAAGAGGGCTGAGAGAAGAGATACTCTCAAATCCAAAAGTTGGCCAGAATGACATAAGGAATTATTGTAGTTTTTGCTTTTAAAAGTTGCAGAGGTTAGATCTCTACTCCCTAGCAACACAACACTTTTCTGCCATTCTCTGTGTGAAATCTCCAGCAAATTCAACATTGATCACTACTGAGGGATCTCAGAAATGAAAATGGGACAGTCAACATATGGATTATTCATCAACAAAAGGGTAAAAGTTTAACAGGAACTCCATTTTCTTTTTGTTGGTATGAATTTTTTCAGGCTTCACACATGTCTGAAGCAGTTCATGTTTTACCTTCATTTTTTAGAAGGTTTTGTTAGTATAGAATTCTTGGTAGATAGTTTCCTCAGATCTTGTTTTTATATTTCAATAATATTTCAGTCTTCCAACTTGCATTGTTCTCATAAGAAGTCTACTGTAATTTTTATTTATATTTCTTTGCACATATATGTCTTTTTTCTCTAACTACTGTTAAGATTTTCTGTTGATCACAAAATAAAGAAATTTTATTATGCACTTTAGTGTCTTTTTCTGCCTGTTTTTTGTGCTTTGGGTTTGTTGAACTTTTTGGATCTGTGGGTTCATAGATTGCATTAGATTTGAACATTTTTCCATCATAATTATTTCATAAATATATTTTTGTTTATTCTTTCTGTTTGGACCATAAATTCATATATGTTAGGTCTCTTGAGGTGATTTTCTATAAAGTTTTTATTCAGTCTGTCTTGCAAATGATTTCTGGGTGTCTACCGTCTTATGGAGATCAGCAATCTTTGCTCCAGGGAAGTATTACATTTAGACAAAGCTTTGGAACTAAAGTGTGTGTCTGTCAAGATGGCGGGTGTACTAGGACCAGTCTTAGGGCCTGTGGATGTGAACTAAATCTGTTAAGGTTGGACACTTGTGTGCAAGTAAAATTATTTTAAATCTTTCCTCTTTGCTTTGCTTCTTTTTAACATTTAGATATCTTTTCCAAGATTTTTTAGCTATTCTTATCTGGGACAATGAAGGGAAATATTTTTTATTAACTTTGGTAGCAATATGAAGAAAGAAACCCAAAAGGTAGGCAAATTTCAAGAGCAATGGAATTATTCAGTTCACAACCTTCCCCACCTATAACAAATACCTCATTTCTGACACAACTTTGGAGGCCCTGCATTTTGCTGGATAAGGATGGGGGAGTGATTTTCCTGACAAGATTCTTTGCTGGCCTCTTCCTTCCCCACCCACTCACCGACATATACTCTATCTCCTTGTTGCAGACTCTTGCTCTTAAATAGCTGACAATGAATAAGATATTAATTGAAAGAAAATTTATGTGTTGTTTTTTTTTTTTACCCAAAACGATATTTGCATTTTAAATTATAACCCTTAAAGATGAAAGGCTATTTCTGTGATTAAGGGAATTAATACGCACTGATGCAATTTATTGAGGGCTGAGATGCTGCCAAACTGTATCACTGTGCCTATAGATTTTTATGCCAATATACAACTCTTAATTGAATCCAATCTGGATTTTTTAATATCCTGTTCAGAATTAAAATTTAAGATAATTATTTTGAGGAAATTATATGTCATAAAGTAAATTTATCAACTTAGACTCTGAAAAATGATAAATTATATATTTATGGTAAACATCTATAAAAAGGTATTTATTTGTCAGTGAGTTAAAGGTAAGAAGAAGTGGTCATAAAATATGAAAGTGAGTTGGTTTGCTGTCATAGTTTGTTTGTAATACTATATGTGACTTATGTGAAAATTATACATTTCTAAATCAGCATCAATTCTTTTGAATTTTATGTTCCTAGAAGTTTTGAAATAGGTCAGTATTTCTTATTTCTACTTTATCTTATTATAGAAAATATTTAGAGGATTAAATGAGTGTACTTGAACGTGTATATATTTACCAGTATGTGAGATCTTTATTTTCTAACTACACTAACATTTGACTCTTAGGTATTCAGAGGATGACTATCTGCAGATTATCACAAATATACAAAGCTGTCCCTGGAAACGACAAGTAGAAGAATATGAGAATTTTAGGTAAAAGTTTTCTTTATAAATGATATGAGATAAAAAATGTACATTTGCTTTGTAGGGAAAGTAATCAACATGTTGTTAAAAAGAAAAGTAGAAGGAACCAAGTAACAATCTGGAGGATTTCATTCTAAGACCTTCTCATGAGGCACACAGCACTCCACCCCCATCACTTATGTAGACATTTGTAATTTTGTCACTGGAATTAATGATAAAATTCCCAAGTTTAAAAAGAAGGCTTTTATGTTTTTCATTATGTCTTAGAGAATATTGCTTCTTTTTTGTATCATTTGTATTTGGCATTTACTTATTTATATTGTAAATAAAATGCAATAAGCATTAAGAATGTTTACAAAATATAGAAGGAAAAAAATTAATCTATAATCTCATTACTTTAGAACAAAAACTCTAGGGGTTTTTTTCCTGCACATTTTCTTACAATTTTTCTCATTACCTTTTTAATACCAGCAACATTCAGGAGGGTGAGTTGCTCCAGGTAATAACCTGAGGAAAAGTCATCAACCTGACAAGACTTTTGTTGATTATAAAACTCTGTGCTTGGATAACTTGGAGCCCACCCAGACAGAGATAAATTATGTTATAGTAATATGCTATGGAGTACGTATGGGTACATATCTGGAACCTGCTCTCCAATTCCCTGCTCATATCAGGCAACTAGGCCATAGCCTTCTGTCTACATTGTTCAGCTTGTCTTTGCCCACATTCTGATTCTTTGCTCTGCTTCAATACAGGTTTTTGACTTGTGCCATGATTTTTTATATGTTACAACCCAGAAATATATATATATTTACTGGTTCATAGTTTCAAAGTTTACTTTACATCATGTCTTTTAAAAATCTTATTAAGCATGCTTTGTTTTCCCTGAAGTTTCTCCAAGAAGTATCTGCCGTATGGCTTTCTTTACAGTGGGAAGCAGCTCTTGTTTGCAGGGTGCCATGGCTCTGTCTGTCCCACGTTCAGTCTGTACCCACTGGAGTTGTTGGACCAGGGGCCTTTGATTCTTCTGCCACTTCCAGAGGGATTTTGCCCAGCTTTCATCAGATAAAAAAAGAACTTCTTGATTTGGGTCAAAGCTAAAAGTGAATATCTTCCCTCCAATGGGTAGACAAGTGTATGCTGTGACTTATTGTTGGATACCATTAAGCCTTTCCTGTCACTTCAGGATGAGGGGCAGGAAAGGGTATTCCTGTTTAATTATTTTATTTCCAGGATGTTTTATGCTACATTCTGTTACACAGGGTGGAAGGAGAGTAGGTTTACAGTTGTTCATGTCTAAAATACTACAATAATTATAATAATACAACATTAAACTCTGTGTTTCACATACTCACAACTATAAACCTACTTTTGCCCCTCCCTGTATTCTGATGTGTCCCTTTAAAAGTCCTAAGTTGATAACCTCATACCTGCTGTAATAGTATTTGGAGGTGGGACCTTTGGGAGGTGATTGGGTTATTAGGGTAGATCCCTCATGAATAGAATTAATGATTTTATAAAAGGGACCCCCGACTGTTCTCTCCAACCGTCCACCAAGTGAGGACACAGTGAGATGAATGCCTATGAACCTGGAAGTGGGTACTCACCAGAGACCAAATCCATCAGTCCCTTGATCTTGCACTTCTCAGCCTCCAGAACTGTGAGAAATAAAGTTCTGTTATTTATAAGCCACCCAGTCATAATATTTGTTATAGTTGGCCAAACAAACCACTTGAGACTAAACGTGAGTGATCTTAGTCACAGGAAGTTCGGATAGAAAGTTGCACAGGCAACTCTAACCTAAGTGGTTACAGGGTTGAAGAGTGGCAAGAGTCTGGTTCTGCCAGCCCTTTCTACATGTGCAGAATAAGCCAAAAAGGAAGAGGAAGATATTGAACTATTGAGCTATTGAAAATCAATCCAAGATAAATGGCTAGAAAGACTAGATGAATAGTGACACCAATAATCAATCAGAATAAAGGAGTATCTACTTGTGGCTCTACAGTTGATTCAAACCAAGCTTCTGAGAACAATAACAAACAAAACAAAGTATACACAATGCCTGCTTAAAAGAAGTGGTGAACTACTATCAAGGCAGGGGGAATTGACAGAGGATCCAGAAAAGGGGAAACCTAGGAAGGTGAGCCCACCAACTGGAGCCGCTTTTTACTCTGCAGGTTTGTGCATAATGCCTGGCTCAGTCAAAAGAAGAATTCTCTTTAAAAGCTTTTTCTTTCTTTTCCTTTTCTTTGAAATTAAAACCAAGAGTCTCTTCAAATTCAAAACTACACAAGAGTCACTGCTATAAGTGGTGATGGCTAGAAGCTGTGTAGATGATGGATGGCCTGCCAACAGAATGGCCATTTTCTGTTTAGCATCATTTTGGTATAAAAAGTGCATCAGTAACCAAGATGATCACCCAATGGCCTATTAAAGTAAACATCTGGGACTGTAATACTTACTGCTTATTGTTATTCCAGGAAGGGTCATGGTGATATTTATTTACTTGTGTATTTATTTTATTGTAATGTAGTTTTATGGGCATATTAGTAAACTAAATTATATAAACCCTCAAGAGAAGTCTGTACAAGTAAATCATAATAAACTGCCCACTTTCCTAAATTTTTACTAATATAGCTGACCAAATCTGGGGAGATTCTGGCTTAATTATAAATCTGGTATTATAATAATGTCCCTTATTATCATAGATGCGAAGTAACTAAATTATTTTTTATTTACGTTCAGCATTTTATACAAAATTGAAGAAAAGTAAAATGTGAGGCTTAAAAAAGGGGGTAATATTCTTTTAGTAGGAATTATAAAAGTTACATTAAATTTTGAAGAGTATGAGCAAGTTAATATTTTCTAAATCCATCTGCAACCTGATTGCTCAAACTCATAAGGGTTATTTGAATGTTATGCAACTTCTGTGATCACATGATATAAAAATAAGAGAGCTTTTATGAATTTTTTTCTTAAATAAAGCCCTGGCTGGTGGCTCAATGGATAGGTGCCAGCTTGCAAACCCAAAGGTCACTGGTTTGATTCCTAGCCAGGGCATGTAACCAAGTTGCAAACCAGGTCTCCAGTCAGGTCTGTAGCTGGAGGCAGGTGAAGGGCAACCATACATTGATGTTTCTCTCCCTTTCTTTCTTCTTCCCTGCTCTTTTCTCTAAAAAATAATTTAAATAAATAAATATGTTACTTGCTAACAGAAGAGATAAATTTTATTTATCAACAAAGATATGTTTAGGGTTTACCATGTCAAAACACAGGAAACCTCTTTAGCCTGGTACAAGGCAGGGTGCAATATAAAACCCCAGTGAATATAAAAAGAATGAATACATGAAAGTAAATGAGAAAAGTGCAAGGTTTTCTTATTGACCTCAAAGAAATGGTAGTCAATTTGGAGAGACAAAAGAGACGGGAAAAAAAAACCTGTGACTAGATATAATTTAGTGTTAAAATGAGCAATTTATACAAATATCACAATATATCAGTGTATGATCACTGTGGGATATAATTTCTCGAAGTGTTCTGTGGAAAGGGGCAGGACTTGTGCTGTGTCTCTGAGGGTGGGGAGAATGGAAGGGAGAGAGTAATGCAGGAGTGAAGGGACCAGAAGGAAACTTCAGGGCTAGCTCCATGAAAGCAGTGAACTACTTATTTGTATGAGAACATTTTTGGGATAAAAGGGGTACTTGTAGGTCAGTAGAGGTGCTCCTGATGCTATACAGGGCTCTGATTATTAGAGTAAAGTCCACAGGCTTTCTGAGGATATGCAGAACCCAATATACATATTTCTAGCATGGGAATCACATGATGAACTTACTAGTTTAGAAAACATATCAGTCAGTAAAATGTTATTCAAACTGGAATCTTAGAAGGAAATAAATAAACTAAAGGGAGGTGAAGCAGGCAGGAGCAGATTGTAGAAAGGTGACTGCAGAATGATGCTTTAAAACATCAATCATAGCTATAAAAGTATAAAGGAAGGGACACTTGACTGTGAGTTCCTTGGGGGTCATGGTATGTTTTATTTATTTTTGTATCTCTAAGTGCTTATAACATAGATGGTAAGAGCTGTAGTATACATGACTGGAAATTGGCAGAACTTAGTTGATTATTAATTCCTGGTTTTCTGATTGAAGATAAAAAAGAAAGAAAGAAAGAAAGAAAGGGTTGAAGACAAATGATACTGTTGGGTCCAGTTAATTGGAATAATAGTGGTGCTAGCAACAAGTGGAAAGATTTTAAAGGAAAATTGCTTTTGAGAAGGTGAGCCAAATCTTCACAAGCTGCTGTTGCCACAACCAGATGCATAAAATATTTCTTTGTTTAGTGTAAATATAAATGTTAAAAGAAAAAATTGACATTTCTGAGAAAGGTGAGTGCTAGTTAAAGCTACCTGATGTAAGAAATAAGGCCTATTAAAAGCCTATCTTCTGACTTCTGGTCAAGATGGAGGTATAGGTTGTCATAGTTCACCTTCTTGTGTAACCATAGAAAGAATAACAACCAGATCTTGAAAACAAATTATCAGAATCATCAGAAAATTTAGATACATGGAAGCTGGACAAACAAGGATTTAAAGAAACCATATTCATCCAGATGGGTAGGAAGGGTAGAGGTGCAGAGACAGGAGTAGAGAGGAGGCGTGGTTTGGACAAGTGGCAGCAGTGGTGGTGGAACAGATGGTCCCACATTCATGTGTGGTGGATAAACATCAGGAGGGATACCCTGGGAGCAAGCAATCTCAGCCCTAAGCCAGATCATACAGCCCAGGGTTTCAGCACCAGGAAAATAAACCCATATTATCTCTGGGTGTAAAAAAACAATGGGGGTTGGGGCAGTGGAAGAAACTGCTGGATTTCTACCACTTCAAGGGCCTGCATGGTCTTAGATTATACACAAATCCCAGAGCAAGCACTACAAGGGCACTAAATGCATATGAAACATCGATGAAGTAACTAGAAATAGGGTGAATGCTGGACAAATTACCAGAATCCAGGCAGCAGCATTATCCCCTCTCTGAACCCCCTACCACACACAGAGCCAAAAAGTAATGAGGTGGGTGACCCCATTCTGGCAATTACATAAGGCTCCACCCTACATAATTTATAGGTGCCTTTACTAGATAGGTCACAGTACCAAGACAGGGAATAAAAGCAGCTCTACCTCATATACAGAAACAAATATAGGGAGGCTGCCAAATTGAGGAGACAAAGACATACGGCCCAAATGAAAGAACAGAATAAAGCCCCAGAAAAAGAACTAAAGATGAAATGGAGATAGCCAACCTATCAAAACACTGGTGATCAGGATGCTTAGAGAATGCATAGATTACAGCAAAAAAAAAAAAAGAAAAAGAAAAAGAAAGAAAAAGAAATGAAGGAAGTGAAATTAAGAAAAATATATAGAGAACCAACAGTGAAGGAAAGGAAGCTGATATTCAAATTAATGATTTGAAACAAAATGAAGAAATGAACATTCAACCAGAGCAGAAAGAAGAAACAGGAATGCAAATAAATAAATAAATAAATAAATAAGGAAAGGTTTAGGAACCTCAGGAACAACTTTAAACATACCAACATCTGGGTCATAGGGGTGCCAGAAGGAGAGGAGAGAGAGCAAGAAATTGAAATCTTATTTGAAAAAATAATGAAAGAAAACATCCCTAATCTGGCAAAGGAAATATAAATACAAGTTCAGAAAGCACAGAGAGTTCCAAACAAATTGGACCCAAAGAAGAACACACCAAGATTCATCATAATTAAGATGTGAAAGGTTTAAGATAAAAAAAGAATCTTAAAAACTGCAAGAGAAAAGCAGAGAGTTACCTACAAAGGGGTTCCCATAAGACTATCCACTGATTTCTCAAAAGAAACTTTGCAGGAAAGAAGGGGCTGACAAGAAGTAGTCAAAGTGATGAAAAGCAAGAACCTACAATCTAGATTACTCTATCCAGCAAAGCTATCATTTAGAATGGAAGTCCAGATAAAGTGCTTCCTGGATGAGGTAAAGCTAAAGGAGTTTGTCATCGCCAAGCCCTTATTATATGAATGTTAAAGGGACTTATTTAAAAAAAAGAAGATCAAAATTGTGAACATTAAAATGACAACAAACTTGCAAGTATCAATAACTGAATCTAAAAAAACAAAAACAAACTAAGCAAACAACCAGAACAGGAACAGAATCCTAGATATGGAGGTGATTTGGAGGGTTGTCAGTTGGAAGGGGCAAGGAGGAGAAGTGGGGGAAATGGTACAGGAACTAAGCATAATTTATAGGAATAAAATAGACAGGGGGATGTTAAGTATAGTATAGGAAAGAGTGAAGCCAAAGAACTTACACGCACAACCCATTGGCATGAACTAAGTGCAGCAATTCCTGAAAGGAAGGGGCTACTGGGCAGAGGGGTAGGAGGGGAAAATTAGGACAACTGTAACAGTACAATCAGTAACATATATTTGGAAAAGCTCATATATATATGAGCTTATCTTCTCAGCAATCTTTTCCCCCATGTAACAGTGTTTGTCCCTTTTAAAATAGATTATTAAGCTTTTACTCATTCAGCACTTAATTGTGCATTTGAGAACTTGTAGCTGGGGTTTGTGCCCCTTACTTTTCATAACCTTTTCTGTGAGATCTTAGTTGACCCTAGTTAAAGAAGGATGTAGGTAAAAGTGAAGGTGTCCTCCCCTCTGGTTTTTCCTTGTCATTTAATTTTATTTACATATAGCTGTATAAAGTTAAGAATGCTGACACGTCTGACTTCTACCTTTAGATTAAAAATTGATTCTATTTCATCATTTTCCTTAAACACAACTTGATATGCATATAACAATTTGTGAAAAGTCTACCTGCATTTTAATTTAAGCAGTTTTTAATAATGCGGTTATATATTCAGCTTTATAAAAAATTGCCAAATTGTTTTCCAAAATAAATGTAATGTTTTACACTGCAAGAAATAGTGTATAATAATTCATGTTGCCCCATCCTTACCACCACTTGATGTTGTCAGACCTTTGAATTTTAGTCTAACTGCTATCTTATAGTATTTTCAATTTATATATCTCTGATAAGTAATAATATTTAACATATTTACATATGTTTGTTGGCCATCTATAGTTCTTTTTTGTGATGTAACTGTTCAAGTAAGTAACCCATATTTTATTGAGTTGTCTTTTTTATTATTGATTTATAGGAGCTGTTTTTATTTTTTACCTCTTGACCCCCTTCAGTTAAAAAAAAAAAAAATTGCTCTTCACATTCTCTTCCTCTCATTTTTAGAAAATGAAGAATAATCATTGAACTCAGATATTTGGGAATTACATAGAAATGCTTAAATTTAAATTAAATATGATATGAAATGTCCCTCACACTTCTTCACTCCTATTTTATCTTGAAAGCTCCTTGTAAACCTCTGGAAACTTCTGGTAAGCAGGTTTTATTCAAGTAGAAGATCTATGAGCTTCAATAATTAGTCTTAGATTCCCTAGGTAACTTGCACAGTAATTAATGCATTAGTTTCATGAATTGTTTTCTAACTTAAAGGAAATATGTTTATTTGTATAATTAATTACTGAAAGCTGATAGGTACACAAGCAACAGGGCCTAATTTTCATTTTACTTTCACTTTTTCCCAGAAACACTGGGAAAGAAAATAAGAAACATTAAATTGTTTATTTTCTTTTGGGCCCTCTAATACCACTTTATTTCTTCAGATGTCCCCATGTGAGGACATCTGAGTTTGACTCCAAAATGACTGAATATTATCAGCCACATAATTACTGAAAATTTAGTGGCAGAAAACAATGCTAGCATGTAAATGCACATGTGTAAATTCAGACTAATGCATGCAATGCCTTTCAAATGACTTGTAAGATAGGTATTTTATGCCTAATTATTTTGTTACACATAACTATCACATGGCAGCAGTTTTATTAAATTTTGAATTATATCCTCAGGTTAGATTAGGTTAAAATTTCTTAAAAGTTATTCCTATTTTTTTGTTGGATATATAAGAAAAGATTCCAATGCTTTATTAATAGATTCACTGATATCTCAATTTCCAAAATAATAGCCAATGTGTTACTTTCATTTTTATTTGAGGTCCCTGGAAAAAAATACAGTATAAACAAAATATTATGTACTTTATCATATATGTTAATTTTTATTACATGACATTGACATGATTAAAACAGTGACATTTAATGATTTAGCTGTGTGAAAGGATATAAATTCTGCAAATAAATATATCTTTAGAAATGATAGAACTGAGCAATCAAACTTCATTTAACCAACAATTTTCTGATATATTCCTCCAAAAGCAATAGTTATGATTTGATTTGGGTTAGCATTTTGTAATATTATACTTTTTTCCCCATTCAGATAACAGTGTTGTTGAACACTGTTGTGTCTCAGGCATTTTATTTTGTAGCACAGATTTCTTGGAGAGAAGCAAAAATCATCTGTGTTAGGGGGTTCTTTTGATTTTTACGAGACCATGTTTATATTTGTGAGTAGAATTCTCCTCCTCCTGATGCCCTTTAAATGTTTGCTGTTTATGATTCATACAGGGTGACTATGATGATGGCTTAAAGAAATACCTATTTTTCTTAAAATTTACGAAGACATGTGCACTTTATGATAGGTGTTTTGGGTCAGTTGTCAGATTGAAAAAGCTTCTTTTCCTTGTTTCTTCTGCATCCTGACCATTTTTCACTGCTAATATCCTGTCATATCACCCATTTGTCATGCCAACAGCGTGCCTGTGCATTGAGAAAAGCAGCAAAAAGCTCAGCATGTCATTATGCCTGCCATAGTTAGTAATAGAAACTGCCTCTTGCACATTTAGGGACTGGTTCCTCTCTTGGTTTTCAGATTGTAAACTTTGCCATAAAAATGCATCAAACATGGACTACACTGATCTTCTAAATTTTATTTCAAAACCTATCTCTTAAGCTGTACTCAATATTAACTATGTTGCTTTATGCTCCCATGTCAGATGAGCCTCCTTGTAGACTGCCATGCCTTTGAGACCCTCTGTTCCATATTGCTTTGCTAGCTATGTCTTGCTTGGTACCTTACATGGTTTAAACACTGGTACAAAGTCAGCATACAAAGCTCTCTCCAGGGTTTCAACATTGCTCCTTAACTTCTGAATTTACATCTCAGTTGCCCCTTGTCCTTTGCTGTGACAATCATGTTGTTTTATGTTTTATTTTACTTGGTTGTAGTTATTACATTCTACTCAGATACATGAGCTGATCTTTCTTATAAACTTGAAGACATCAGTGGACAGACACATTGGCCAACAAGGGGGAAACTCGGTCATTTGACTTACTGACTGAATTTGGTCTCTCCCTCAGCCTGAATTTGCGTTGATTCCATATTGAACAATGAACCACATACCCTCCTGGACTCTTCAGGGGCTGCCAGCTTAGGAAGTAGAACTTGGAGTGGGTTGAGATTCAGCTAATAGAAGCCCTCAGCAAATTTGTAAAGTATGTGAACATTCATTCATTTATTTGGTATTTTACATATATTTCAACATGTAGTTGCCTGCATTTCCCCCAGTTTCATTTTTCTGATTTTCTGTAAATTGTTCCAGCTCCCATTATTCTCAGTGCAATGCCTCCAGGGAACATGGACACCTCATGATGTCAAGTTCCTATGTTTCCAAGTGTTTTCCCTCTCAGTTTTTCTTAGAACTCCAGTTTCTTTTTGCTGGAACTCCACTGACATGTGGTGTATTGCACTAATTCATGCTAAGGTGTGAGTGATCAGTGGCTTTTCAGAATGTCATGTCTTCCAACCTAAATTGATTGTATAAGCCATTCCACCTCCCTCATTTTGGGAAAGAGCTAGGAAGCTGAAAGTAAAACTTTTCTATGTGATTAGTGTCATAAATTGACTTGAACCAGAGATAATTATCAATGTCCCATCCTACATTTCACTATGATGCCAGCCCAGATTGGGATTTCTCCCAATATTCTCCATGGCTAGTTCAATTTCTTAGATGGCTGTATTTTAGTTTAGTCACAGACATCTTGCTAAAAAGGTATAGTGTCTGTTTTGAGACCTTAATTCTTCTGGTCTGTTGGTGCTTTTGGAATCCCTGATTATTGAAATTCTTAGATCATTGTATTTTTAAAAAAGATTTATTTTATTATCATTTGAGAGAGAGGGTGAAAAGAAAAACATCTATGTGAGAGAAATATTGATTAGCTGCCTCCCACATGCATCCTGACTGGGTATCGAACCCTCAACTTAAGCATGTACCCTGGCTAGGAACCTAATCAGCAACCGTTCAGTGTATAAAATGATGCTCTAACCAATTGAGCCATACCAGTCAGGGCAGATCATCATATTCTTAATAACTATTCCTTTAGTTTGAAACATACATTCATTATGAGCCAGTTAATTCTAGAATCTTATTGTTTTATAATGCTGTCTGATTTTCTTTTTCATTTCATTTCTTATATGACTTTTTCTTCCACTACATAACCAAACCATGGAAAGAGTTATTTCTATTTGTTCTGTCCTCCATTCACCTCTTCAACTACATTTCACCTATAGTCAGCAGTGACCTCCAATTGCTAAATCCAAAAATCATTTTCCATTTCCATTTTGCTCACCTCACCTCTTATCAGTATTTTGTACGTATAGTCTATTCCCCATTGATTGAAATGTTCTCATACTTGGTTTCTGAGCCACTTCATTTGACGTTTCAGCTCTCTTCTTATGCCCATACCAATCCATCCTCAAGTCCTGTTTGTATAGTAGACGTCTCTCTCTGGAACATGGAAATCTCTGCTGGCACACAGATGGTGCCCCATGGCTGACTGTAGCTTCTGGGATTTGTTTCAACATTACCTCTCCTTGGGACTGTTGTGGTTACCAGCACCCTGGTCATCATGCCCCATGTTAGTATCATCTTCAATCATTCTCTACACAACAGCCAGGTGGAGCTGTTTAATTTTTATTTTTTATTTTATTTTTTTAATTTAACATTATTATTGTTGTATTCTTATTTTTTTAAATTTTATTGTTGTTGTATTACATCCATCCGCTTTTTGCTCCCCTCTGTCCTCCTCTCCATCCACCCATTCCCCCCAAAGTCAATACCCCCTATTGTCCATGTCCATGGTTCCTTTATACTAGGTTCTTATCTAAGCTGCTCCCCTTCTTTGCCTCTGCCTCCCCACTCCCCCCAACCCCGTTCCCCCTGACCACTGCAGGCCTATTCCTTGTATTCATATACTTGGTTCTGTTTTGCTTGTTGTTAGTTTTGCTCATTATTGTCCTGTAATGGGTGAGATCATATGATATTTGTCCTTCACTGACTGGCTTATTTCACTAAGCATAATACTCTCCAGTTCCATCCATGTTGTTGCAAAGGGTAC
>PVIW01016765.1:0-15752 GCA_004026585.1 Noctilio leporinus | reverse complement strand
TCCATGTCAGTTTCAAATGACTATACCTTAAACTTATGGGCAAAATCCCTATTAACAAATATCACAGCTATAGGTTTTATGATTTTATATTATTTACAAAGGAGAAGAAAAGAAGAAGAAGGAGGAAGGAGGGGAGGAGGGAGAGGAGGAGGGGAAAGAGGAGGAGGAAGGAGAAGAAGTAGACAAAGAAGAAGAAGAAGAAGAGGAAGAAGAAGAAGAAGAAAGAAGAAGAAAAAAGAAAGGGCCCTGAAGGATCAACTGACAAGGAGTACACGCAGGCGCCATTTAGGATCCCCTCCTGGCAGCCCCCAAACACCCCAAACACTTCCTAAACAGGCCAAGTCTTGGCCTCAACTAACTGAAAAAAAAATCTTGCAATAGGCACCAAACACATCCTAAACAAAGCCTTCACTGGGAAAGAGCTAGTTCCCCCAAGGTGTGACCCAGACACCTCCAGATCCCTGTTGTCACTCAGGTCCATCTCCTATACTAATGGCTGCTTCCCTAACCCATGCACTTTAGAAGCTTGGTAGGTGCCCTGTGCCCTGGCTCCATAATTAGGGCCAAGCTTATTTCCCACCCCCACACACAGGGTGCCTTAAACTTGACTGAGATTAATGTATTACAAATTTCTGAGGACCACCACTAGAAATTCTGAGCTGATTCAGGGACTATTCACCCACCCTCTCACCCCAAAAATTCCAGGTGGGTAGTTTTCAAAAGCTCTCCAGGTGATTCCTATCTTCAGTCAAGCTTAAGAATCATTTTTAAAGCCATAGCTCCTCCAGTTGGGACTGTATCCCATAACACACCTCACCCCTACTGGTGTCTGGCATTGGTGGGTCAGATCCTTGTGTATGGCTGAATTTCTGGGCCCATAGCCTATCTCTGTCAGGACATCAAAAGTCATTCAAAACCAGCACACATTTGAGCTTGGGAGATCACATATGGGGAAGACCCCCATAGTATCCTACTTAAATCCCTGAATATTCTTAAAATCCCTCTGGAATCTTTTATCAACAGAAAGAGTAATCCATAAAATAATTATTAACCAAAATATAAGTGCAAATTTTATCCCCGTATGAGTTAAGACATGCATTAGAGCAGCGGTTTTCAACGTTTCTCATCTCATGATCTCATGGCACACAAATATTTACTAAAATTTCAAGGCATACTAAAATATATATGTATTGCCAATATGACAAAATAGGCATAATTTTGATCCATTCACACCAGATCACTATTGTTGTGTTGGATACGTTTTTCTTTTTTTTTTTTTTTAATTTGACAACCTAAGGGAAAATACCTCAGTGCTTCTGACTAAATAGTCAAGTATTGCATATTTTTAAAATTTTTGTGGTACAGCTTGAAAATGTCTGTCTTAAAGTATAACCTTTAGTTGGAGCAAAGTGTATCTCAGGTTAGGATTTCTAGCTTCCCAGGTCTTGTCTGATGATGTGTGTGTGTCATGGAAACAAAAGAACACAGACTCATAATTGTCATTGCTAATGTACTACCATGGAGTTGAGCTTTTCTTTATTAAAGTGGAAAATTGATTCATGGTTACAAAGTAGTGATTGTTTTCTGTCACTTTGGAGCTTAGGGGCCTGTATTGTCCTTGAATTGTTCACAGAATGAGCACAAGTTATCTGAGGAGCCCTCCTCCTCATCCCTATCAGGGTCCCTGGTTGAGGCCATGACTGAAAGGGCAGTCATCAGGATGGGATAGCAGGTGTTGTAGAGAGCCATCACCAAATCATAGAATAAGCAATGGGGGTATGGGGATGGTGGGCAGTTGCCTTGTGCCATCAGTTCTGGCAGGAGCTCTGAGCAGAAATGGGACATTCCCAGATGTTTCCTCCCAACTTAGGTCACCTGGTTCACTTGGACACTGGATTATCATGGAACTGCTTGTGTACTATAGATCCAAGAACTTGAATGACCAGTCGTCACTGAGTCCCTGAGCACTTGGGGCCTTCTTCTGGGTCTTTGGGTCAGCTTCTTTGGCCCCTTCACTATGGTTAATTCTTAGGGAGTGTCTTGTGGCAGATACCTGCTTCTTTTTCCTTTTTGGAGGTGTGGTGTTGGTTCCTGGCTGAGTAGCTATAGTAATCCAGTTGCCTTTTCTCTTAATGTTTTCAATGAGTCAAGGCTTGTCCCTTGGAAGGTTGGAATCTCAGTAGATTGGAAACAAAATTAATCATTTTAATCATTCTGGGAGAAAATATATCTGGTTCTCATTAACTGGCCTGTCAGGGTCTTAGTTTGTGCTCATCCCTGCAGGTTATCTCTAAGGGAGTGATAGTTTCACATGAAAATCTATACTTTATCTTTCAATAAATATCATCTTATGTGGAAAAGAGTTATCCCCTGAAATGAAACCCTTTCAGTATATCATTCTTCTTGGTCTACTAGGAAGATATTTAAGTAACAGAGGTAATGAGAAATGGGAAGACTTTCTACTTAACCATCAATCTGTTTTGTGGAGAGTGAACTGAAGTTTCTTGGGCATAGTTTGCTGAATCCATCAATAGAAGTTCATCAAATGGATGAAACTCTTTAGGCTGCCTGATTCAAAGAGTTTCTCTGTGACACTGTGGCCCAGAACCTCCCTCTGGAAAAGATCTATTTTAATGATCATGGAGTCTCCATTTTCATTCCAGCACATACTTGTGAAGGCCTCTTCCTTCACTATCCTCCAAAGCTTTCTTGAGATGGACAGCCCAAGAAGAATGGTATCTCCTTCATGGGAAGGACCTTGGTTTAGGGTCTGTGGTTGAGTACTGTCTTGTGGACTTGGATCTTGGTCGCAGGCTTGGTCCCTACACCACTCCAAAACTTCCCTTGGTTCCATATTTGGGTCTGGGGTTTTATCAACTTGGGCCCTTATTGATGGTGCTCTGTCCTCTGATGTAAAAAGCTTAGTTTCATCCATCACATTGATATTTGCACTGGCCATGGATCTGCTCTAGATCAAAAAGCATCTGCCACACAGGATCATGTCACTGAACACTACGGTCAAATATGTCTTTGGCCACAGCAGGGATGCCCAATATATACTGCCCCCAAAATTCTAGAGTCTCAATTATGGGGACATCAGCTGATGAAATCATAGTCCTCTTAACTGGCCATGTGATGGTTCACAGCTAGTCTGGAGAGTGGTCCCTGGCCAAGAGTGGAGGAGTGGATAGGTATAGGGTCCCCAGTTTCTCTTTTCTAAGGAAGTACAGAAAATAGGATTCAGATGGCCAGAAAGGGTTCTCCTCTGCTGCCAGGCACGTTGTTTCAAGTTGATGGGTACTGGCCTGGTGAAGAAGTTATGATCCCATCTACATTCCCACTCCTATAGATGGGGAGGCCTGTTGATGGCCTCTTTGATTGCTCAAGTGTGAGACCCCAATTAGTCTTAACTTGGCTACCACCAGGACTTCCTGAGTCAGATTGGCCTCTGGGACCAGAGCCCCCAGAAGATGGTGGTGGGCCCAGTCTCAGTTAGTAGCCCCCCTCACAACACCCCCCGCCCCCAATTCCTACTTTGATCTCTTCCAGCTGCTACTGCTGAATGTTTGGTTTTGCTCAGATGGGCCCAAACTAAGAGTCCTGTTTTCTTACCCTGGGTCAAGTTGCCCTTAGAGTAGGGCTGTGCTCCCCAACAGGTGGGAGTGCTCCTCTTGTTCATCAGCCTCAGTGCTACCCAAATATCTCAGACACAGTGTTATCCATGGTTTTGCTATGTGAGTGGACAGTCCCCTCTTGAGCTCTGCTGGGAAGTCCCCACTTGAGAGCTGCTTGCCCCCAAATGTCACCCCTCTGCAGACCACAGCAGGATTGGCTTTAGTTTCCATTTCTTTCCCTTAGGAGCTCTCCTGGCCCTATGAGATGTGCTCACTTTGGAGCACCTGCATTTGCCTTCTCAAATCACCCTCCCCAGATTCTCAGGATCAACTTCCCTTGAGGCCTTCTCTATACCCCATTTCCTTTATCCAATGAGGTGGTTGGGTTCTTGCTTCCCCAGACTTCTGGCATCCCACTTCCAAATTTGATCTTCCTTGGTGCTTCCCCCCCTTTTTTAAAATTTACTTGTATTTTTTAAAAAATATTTTATTTATTATTTTCTGAGATAGGGGAAATGAGAGAGGCAGAGAGGGAGAGAGACATCAATGTATGATTGCCTTTCACCTGCCTCCAGCTACAGAACTGGCTGGAGACTTGGCTTACAACCTGGTTATGTGTGCCCTGGATGGGAATTGAACCAGCCACCTTTGGGTTTGCAGGCTGGAGCCTTATCCACTGTGCCACCAACCAGGGCCTGGTACTTTCCCTTTTAATGACTGATTAGGGGATGGACATATATTCAGTTTTGTTGAAACAAATCATTCCCTGATAACATTTCATTCAACAGATAGTATAACTGAGATATTGGGGAAATTAACATGTATGACAAAAGCAGAGTGTCTTTAAAAAGCCACAAAAGTCTCTGCACATATATTAAACAAACAGTTCAAATTGGAACAGAAGTCAGTGACTTTCAATAAGAACAGGAATAGAGACTAAGACATAAATCACATAAGAAGCTAAAAAATATTAGGGCTATGGCTATAGAAGGGCTACATTTCAAAATCAGAGACTCCTAAATCATGCAACACCCCAGAATTATGTGAGTGCACCATACTTTGTATGGCTTCACTAGGGAATCACACCAGGCTCAGAATTTTCTGAAATGAGATGGTGAGAGGAATGTCAGAGATATAAATGACTAGTGTACACCTACTTGCCAAGTAACCTTGCTACTTTTTATCCCATATCCACCAATAAAAGATGTGGTTGGTACCAAATGAGATTTCACATCCCAATGCAATTCAGCAGCAGGTGGGGTACTCAGCCATTCAGGCTGACCAGGGGCAGGGCCTCCATCCTGCCTCTCCCAGGAAGGGCAGCCCTGCTGACTGAGGGCTAGAGAAAGGACACATATCTAGGAACCCTGGTCCTCCATAAAAGTCCTCAACAAATGTTGTCTTTTACTGATGTTAGTTTTGCATGTGCACCATGCCTTGCCCAAAGATTTTGGGGCAGATGAGTTTGAGAGTTCAGAAAAGTGACAGGGGCACAGACAATAATACATCAATAACACTCTTGCAGGGTCTAGCAAACACACTGACATCTCTACAGTAAAATAGATTAACAGCACATGGGATAAAGAAAATTTGGGCTGACATTCACTCCCACAGAGATAAGGAAAGAGGCTTAAGCTTTATTTATTCCTGGTACCATACAGGCCTCAATTCTCAGGTTGGGTCAGTTTACATTGCCTCTCCAATTTTGGTCAAAATCCATTGGATGGTACCTAAGTCCACAGCCAGGCCACACCCTGTAGGACTTTTGGGACTGGGGTCCAATGGTGTCTATGTTCTTCCTCCTCCTTTCCATGCTGGCAGCTTTCACAGTCTGCCTATCTGCCCTCTGCAGGCTTCACAACTCAGGCCAGAACCCCCAATTTCTTTCCTGCTTTTCAAAACCTTCTGGGGGAAAACAGATGCCTTTTCAACCACTCGTAGAGTGCTTTATGGTTTACAGATTGTCCTCACCTGAATTAACTTGTGTCATGCTCCTCCTCATGAGACAGGCTGAAAATATTAACCCACAGAGGGAAATGTTTACATTGTGCCAATCTTTTATATGAGAAAATCAAGGCTCAGAGAAGTAGTGATTGGCTTAGACTCACACTCTAGCAGTGGTGGTTCCAGGGGTCCATATGAGGCTTGTAAACACAGAAGAAAGCTCTGCTTCTTCCGTGGAGGACAGGAGCCTGAGCAGCCTCCTCTGGATAGCTAAGGACACATTCAAGTGTGAGCACAAAACACATACACACACTTGCCTCTATAGGCAATGAATGAAACTTCACAGTGTATCAAAACTCTCTGAACTTCCTAAGTCAACAATCACAATGGACCTGAACTCATGGATGGTTCCAGATATCTGATGACCCACAAATGTGTCTGCTTCAGCCATGAAACTTCTGAGTTCTCTGAATGTATCTGGCCCTTTCAAGTAGCCCTTCTTTCCTGTTCAACCTAAGGAGGCCCTTTTTACCTTCAAGATCCTGTTCAAATGGCCCTCTTCTCTAAAGCTTTCCATACCCTCTTACCCTGAGCCAGCAGTTCTTCCCTTTTCATTTTCACTTAGTTATGTACTGCCTTTTCATTTTCACTTAGTTATGTACTGCCGTTGACAGATCTGCCTGGGAGGTACACCCTCCCCACCCTGAGATGGGTAGAGGGGAGTGTGCAGTTCAGTATCTACACCATCAAAGAGCCTCTTACAGGGCAGGTATCTGCTCACTTTAATCTGCTTTGCCTTATGTTATATACCAAGATCTACCCTCTCCCTCTGGGCACAAGTACAGAGATGGTGACAGGTACCTGGTTAGCAAATGTACTGGAAGGACAACCTCTCCCTGGCTCAGGGGTAGCCTAATGCCCAAGAGGCCAGCCACAGGGTAGGGTGACTTCTGTCCATGCAAATGCAGCTACTTCCCTATGTGTGCTACTTAGCACACGCCCATTCCTGTGGCACCAATTCCAGGTACTGGGTGATTCATTCCATCAATATGTATTTCATGGACACAGACATTGTGAGGGCCTGATCCCCACCCTCACCCCAGGCCAAGTAAGGGTCTCTGATGATGACCCTGGCTCAGCACCTCCTTGAGGAGCTGGTAGGGACTGTCCAGTTGATTTGCAGGCTGAAAGGACACACTCCATCATGCTACTTCCACCCTGCTGTTAGTCTCCAGCCTTTGAACTCCTAACTCCCTCTCAGCATCAACTACCTGAGAGACCCAACCTACGATGTTTGGTTCTAGATGGGTCCAAAAAGCAAGTGATAAGTTGGGGTATTGGTACATGACTGCTCCTCATCCACCCATCCCACTGGAAAATCATCTTGGGGCTAGGCGATATGCAAACAGCCCTGGGCACAAGGCAACAGCCCAGCAGGTGGGACTTTCATGTTAGAACTTTTCACTGGGCCTGTAAGTGGAGAAGACTTTCCTGGCAGGTAAGAAGATCCAGGAATGTGGGAATGTATGGGAATGGACAAGGGTGACTTCTGTGATTTGATGACCCACACAGGTATGAGAAGCTAAGGGTGACAAACAAAGTGAAAATTAAGGCAGAACCTCAAAGTCTCCTCCAGAGCTTACAACATAGTCCCTATCTCTGGCTGGGGCAAAAGGCCAAAGCCAGGATTTGACAGCAGTGGCTGAGCTTCCAAGATGTTGAACATTCAACCAAGGCAGGACTGCCATGCCAACATCAGAAGCCCACTTGGGAAAACCTGTATCCCTGACATAAGGAACAAGGGCATCTGGTCAAAGGCCTGAGAGGATATGGACTCCCCAGATTTCTCTGAAAGGTCTGAGTCTGTGGCTGCAGCTCAGCCCTTCTCATAAAGAACTGCTGCACCCACCTCATACCTGAGGGAGCAACAAATTACACACATCTTTCCCCACAGATGCCCTTGATACCTGGGAGTAGGGTGACTAGGTGTCCTGCCTTGCGAAGGAACTGGCAGTGCTATAGCTGGGAGAGTCCCAGGAAAACCAGGAATAGGTTCCAGCCTACTACCAGGCAGGACATAGCCAGAGTGAAGTCATCATACAACACTAGCTGGGCATGCTGGGCCTGGTAAGGGATGAAGGGGACTACGCCTGCCCTTCCCAGAAACTGTAATAAGGGTACCAGGGAGGCACTGTAGGACAGAAGCCAGGTGCTCATGATGATAAACACCACTGACCAGGAGGGTCCTGTAGAGTGGTAGAGGTGGGCTATACAACAGAACCTCCATCAGAACACAAGGCATGGTCATAAACTCATCAAGGTACAGACTAAAATGGAAACTCAAAATAGCATAAACAGAAAGCAGGAGGCTGGGGCCAGCTGCCCAATAAACAATTCATGATGCTTTGCCCAGGTTCTGCCCCTCAGCCAGTTTTCACCTGGAGCTGGGGAGGACTAGGGAGGTGTGTGGGCCCCCATGGGGGAAGGATCCTGCCAGCGCCATGGCAGGAAGACATTGGAGTGAACCCTCAGCCCTTACCAAAGGGACCTCCAGCTATGCATGGGGGACTGAACACTGGGAAATGGGAAACCCAGATAGATTAGGGCTGTGGCAACACTTTGTCCAATCTGATGCTGACTTAGGAGATTCCATAAACTCTGTCTCTGCATCTGCTTAAGGAAAGCCCCTTTACCAGTTTCTGAGCAGAGAATATCACTGGGTCCAGCATATGTTGGGTTCTGAGATTTCAGGGGTCTTGAGCAGGTAGATTTTGTGTTCAATAAACTGCAGAACAAGGTGCTGAGCTTACTGAGATGACTTCAGAGGAATCTTTCAGAAATAAGACAAAATAGTAATGCAGCATGAAGTCAACTGAGTAAAGTGCACAGAAAATGAACTGGGAGTGTACAGCCAAATTATGAATGTTCTTGCCTCCCAGTAATGCCTTATACACACCCTTTGTCCTGATTCTTCATGCACTTTCTTTCCATTCCATAGTGGCCACAGTGAGCATGCAGCTGCTCAAAAGTCAGCAGAACAGGTCTTCTACATATGACCCCATTAGTTCATCCATTAGCATCCCATAACCATGGTTATGTGATGGCAACACCTGCTCCAGGTCCCCCATACCTGAATGTCATAGACAATCAGCTGGATGGCCATGTCTGCTCAGCCACAGCATGATGTGTGGAACCTCACCCACAGGCTAAGGCAAAAATCTAAGGCCCAGTGGTATCCATGTGGACTACAAAAATGAGCCTTTTCTCATAGGCAGAGTGCTGGAAACAAGGGCACATCCTCCCAGGGGACCTCTTATCTGAGGTGACAGGCAGGCTCCACAGGGAAGAGCAGTGGGATAGTCTCTGGCATGGGGCATCGCTTACTATTTGAAGAGCGAAGGTGAATAATGAATCCAAAGCAGGCCTGCAAAGAGAAGGAAACCAATCACTGGGAGGCATGAGGAAGAACCTGAAACACAAACCACCAAGGCAGGATTACCACCTAAACTTCACAATGAGTGCTCACAACTTGACCCAGAAATGACAAGCAGCTCAATAGAAGAATGGGACACAGGCAGTTCCCCAAGGAGGGAACCAGACCTGCCAAGAAGTAGAGGAGGAAAACCAGATATTTGGGTCAAACAGATCCCAGTGCACAACCTGTGGCAGGAGAAAACTGGAACCCTCTCAAGGCTTCATATTGAAAGAAGCATGCACAGTGGAGGAAAGAGGGACAGCAAATTGAAAAGGTAAGTAACTGCTCAGAGGGCAGTGGAGAGCTCTTGGGGTCAGAGAGCTCTTGGGGTACTGCCATGGGGACATAAAAGGTAGGCTGACTTCAGCAGGTGCCCTGGATTCCAAAGAGGAGGCCGTGTCCATGGTCACAGTCCCTTCAAAGAGCAATGGCAGAAAAGGCAATGGTTTCTTAAAACAAGATGGAGTGAGCTGTAGGGATGGAATTGTAGGCTAGGGAAGAAGTGGAGCTTGAGGAGGAACCTCTCTCCTGTCCCGGGAGGCCATGAGGATTGTAAGAGTGGGGCACAACAGAGGCACAGTTCCTGGGAAGGAGCAGGAAGAATCCCTAGAAGGCTCAGATGTCTTCTGACAGCTGCCAGGTCTCCAGGGAACCCTCAGAAGGCCAAGTGGTGGAAGGCAGAAGTGGCTGAGTCTTAGAGATGAAGGCTGAACTGCCTGCCAATTTGACCAGAGAGGGAAGGAGTGAAGGCCTGTCCCCACCAGGACTTTGCACTGGAGTGGTGATGGGTAGCATAGCAGCTGGAAAAGAACGTCACCTGAAGGCCATTAATCAGATTGTTTTAGGGTTCTGTGCCAACACTGTACTGAAATCCAGGACTGAATTGCAACTGGGTCCCTTTGGCAGGGCAGCCAAACACCACCCGACCCCCACCCCCACCCACAACATGGCCAGGGAACTCTTTCTGAGCCCACTCACCCGGCACTGAACTGGCTTTGCAGCCACTGCTCTTCAATTTCCCCTTCATCAGACCACACTCCCCACCTTTACTGTACTGCTCCCTGAGGGAGAGATTGTACACCCTGTTCTCAACATACACATGAGGAGTCAGGAAAAGGAGACCTCCTGTAGTGTCATCACTGTCTCCCACTAGCAGACACAGAGTGTAGCTCTCCAGTTCATTGGGCACAGTCTATTTATTCAAATAACAGGATTTGGGAGGAACGTCAAAAACCAGCCATACTGGGGACCCTCCCTCTTATCTTGAAACCCCCACATGAGATTCTGGCATGTTCAGCAGCAGCTGGTTATCATTCTTGGGAGGAGAAAAAACTGGCGTGGATGGAGTTGGAACAGGTGATCATTAAATTCCCTTGTGGCCCTGAGGCCAAAATCCCGTGAAGGTACACTCTGCCCCTCACCTCCTGGCCAGCATTCCTGTGACCTCTAGCTTCTGCAAGGAAAGAGTAGGTACAGCTCACTGAAAGATAAAGAAGTCCTCTGTTGATTCAGCATTTACTAAGCAACTACTGGGGCCCAGGCACCTGGTTCACAGAAACCAGTAAGACACAAGCTTAGCCTTCAAAGAACCCAGAGGGAGCCCAGATGCTCAGAGGCAGGCAGTTACAACACTGGGAGATGAGAGCCAGGGGAAGGAAGGTGGGTGGGAAGGTACAGGGTACTACCACAGCTGGGAGTCAAGAGTACTTGATGCCTGGGTGTGGATTAAAGAAGGAGGTGTTATAGTTGCACCTGGAAGGACAGGAGTTTGCCAGGACAGGAGGAGGCAGGCACTCCAGGCCTCAGGAAACACAGGAGACAAAGGGGAGTCCTGGAAAAAGGCACTCAGGGTGCAGGGACTCTGTAGCAGTGGCCCAGACTGTTGGACAATTAGGGAAACCTGGGAGCACTGGAAGGCCCTCCCACAGCCCCTAGGTGTTTGGGCATAAATGAGAGAATTGGGCAGGGTTTTCTGTTGGGGGTTGATGAGGACAGGTGTGCAGTTTGAGGGCATGATGGAAGATCCCCCGGAAAAGGAAACATAGGGATGTCTGGGCCAGTGGAGAGGCTCAGATAATAGCACTGGCCACAGACCATGAAACCTGAACTCAGGGTGTAGCAGTGAGAACAAGAAAGTGAGGCATTTCCTCTGATCAGGTATTTTAGAGGCCTGGCCACAGGACTTGACCATCAAGTAAAAGAGGAAGGGTGAGGGTGAGTGGACACAAGGAGGCAAGTGTAGTATTGCTGAGAGGCTTGAGTTCCTATCTGAGAGCCCCAGCCTGAGAGCTAGAAGAAGAGAGGAAGCAACTAACAGGGAAGCTGGCTTGTTTGGGACATGTCAGCTCTGAGGTGCAGCAGGAAGCAGGGTGGGGATTTTTCTTCTCACCTGAAACAAAAATGCAACATGAAGATCTTCCCTCAAGACCCTACTGGTACTACCAGGGGTGGTGTGGTGGAGGAGCTTGTAGAAAACAGGACTGGCCTCAGCATTCAGCCCTGAGATGTAGGACTCAGTCTAGCTGTCCTGCCCTTCTTGGCCTCCATGTCTCCAGGGGTCCATTCTGAGGGTCCACTTAGGTCACTGAGGATCCTGAGCTGCCAATTTGATTCATGTCTATGAAAGCAATGCAGACTGAGTGCAGATGTCATAGAAGTCAAAAGGGCACTGCCCACCTGGCTAGTGTGGCTCAGTGGATTGAGCACTGGTCTGTGAACCCAAGTGTCGCTGGTTTGATTCCCAGTCAGGGCACATACTCAGGTTGCAAGCCAGGTCTCCAACTAGGTCCCTAGCTGGAGGCAAGTGAAAGGCAATCATATATTGATGTTTCTTTCCCTTTCTTCCTCCCTTCCTTCCACCCTCTCTAAAAATAATGAATAAAATCTTAAGGAAATAAAAAAAAAAAAAAAGGGTACTGCCCTGACTGGGCCATGGAGTGTGCCCAACACACCTGCCATGTGGTTCCTAGTGCCCAGAGCTACATCCCTGCCAGCTCTGCCCCACTCTACCCGTGGCTCCACACCCACTCAGCTTCTACTCAACCTCCCTCCAGGTATGCCCTGCTCTGCCCCAGCTCTCCCACAGCTTCACCCTACTCCACCCCCAGTTAGGTGCAGTTGAGCCCTGCACCTCCACAGAATCCACCAGCTCTGCCCTGCTTCAACCCCTGCTTTCTCACAGTTTCACTCCCATCCCCGCATGGTCAGCCTCCAGATAGGTCACCCTCCTCCTCACAGTTTCGCCCCCAGGTACTCTTCCCCCAGCTCTGTCCCCTAAGCAGCTTTCCCTAGCTCCTCCTTCACCCCCAAAGCTCCTTCTCCCCCAGCTCTTTCCCACCACCACCCCGCCTAAGTTCTGCTCCCTGAGCTCTGCCTCCCAGATGTCCCACACCGTCGCCTCCCCGACCCCCGCCGCAGATCCTCCTCCACCGGCTTTCTGACAGCTGGGCCCCCAGCTCCACAGCAGCTCTTTCTCCGGGCTCCCCACAACCCCATCCTGCAGTCCCTCCCTCCGCTATTCACAGCTCCGCCCCAGCTGCGCCCCCTGGCTCTTGTCCTGGCGTCGCACCCAGATACTCCTCTCCTAGCCCGGTCTTCTCCCTAAGCCCCGCCCCTTGATTTGCCTAGTCCCACCCCTTCATCCCCGCACCCCTCGGCACTTTGCCCTTTCGCTCCCTTTCTCACTGCTGGTCTCTAGGCCCGTTCTGGCCCTGGGCAGCTTGGGAGCCTCAGTGTCCGGTGAGTCCGACAATGTCTCCTAGCAACCATGGGCTGTAGTGTGTACTTCCGTGCGTCTTTAAGTCACTGCCTGGGTGCTAATGTACGTGCCAGCTGAGTAGGTGTTTGCTGCGTCGCAGCGTGAAGCTGCCTAAGCGCCTGGCGCAGAGCTGGGGAGTGTGTCCTGCTACGGTCCGGAGCGCTGCTTAGGTTTGTGTGTGTCTATGTGCTTTTGCAAGCCCAGCAAAATGGGTCTGTGTATGTGCCAGCCCAGGGTGGTTAAACAACGCCAGCGCCTGTCACCTCTCACAGGACTCGCGGAGGCTGAGGGGCATGCACCACGTGGGCCTGGTGCTCTGTGTTTTCTCTGAGTCCTGTCCCTGGAGTCCTCTCCTGGTCCGGGGTTGGGGGGCGGTCGTTTGGGCGATGACAGTCTCGCAGGGCCGTGGGGAAGCAGAGCACTGCCCTGCCTGGTGGCCTCAGCTGGGTCAGCCCAGGGAGTTAAGACTTGCATGGCCATTGGGACCAGGAGTCCTCCCTCGCTGGAAGGAAGCCAGGACACTGGGCCTGCAGCCCTGCTGGGCCTTCCAAAGGGCAGTTCTTCAGGACTGGGGTTTCCCCTCCTGGGCAGCTGGGGGCACTGCACCCTTGGCCAAGGCAGCACTTTTCTGTCTCTTCCTCTGGCTACCTTCACTTGCTCACCATACTTGTCTGTGGGTGCTGGTGACAGCCCCCTGGGCATGAGTGGTCTTGGGCCACATGCCCAGGTCCCTCCCTGCTCCCCGATTTCCGCTTGGTCCTTAAACTGTCACCACCCCACCTAGGCCCCAGGCCCCAGGCTGCCTGGTGCATGGCTGGTGACCCTTAACTCCCCTCCCAGAGGGACCTACCCAGAATTACACCGAGGGAAATGGAATTGTAGGATCCCTAAATTCTCCCTCACGTGATGATGTGAGTGGAAGTGTGATTTTTCTCCTCTTGGATACAGGGTCTGCTGAGCTGTAAGGAGACAACCTGCTGACATGAAATGATTTTCTGCGGGGCTGGCTGGGTCGTCATGTGGCCCCTAAGCAGGTAGGAGAGGAGAGAGCCACTGCCATGATTAGCAGAACCACATGAGTGAGAGGCCACGTGTGTTTCCCATCAGTTGGAACATCCTTGGTCCTGGTGGTTTCCAATCCCTGCTAAGTAGAAGACTGTTGTGCTCTAGTAGACACATTTATATCAACATCTCTGTGTTGTCCCTGATGACTTTCTCTCATCCCCCTTGTCCTTATGCAGGTGGAGAAGCAGGGACAAGTGAAAGAGTGTTTCTTCCTCAGGCGGAAAAGCAGGTACTCTGCATTGTGTGGTGGGAGGGCACTTAGCCCCCTTCGTGCCTTTGCAGTTAACCTCAGTTCTCCCTGGGGATGCCACCTGCACCATTCTGGCCTCATTGTTGTGATTTTGCAGTGATGAGGAGGGAAGGGCCAGGAAACTCAAAGGCAGAACTTAGGCATATAGCCCAGTAGAAGAAATAGAAATGGCCAGGCCACAGAAGGGACATCAGCCTTCATCATAAATAATCCAAATCCAATGACTAGGATGACACATTGTCAATCGGCAGGTAGAAAGAGTTAAGCACAGAGGTGATGCCAAGGTCTGGCAAACATGTGAGGAAATGGCTCGTGGTTGTGAGAGCGTACACAGGTGAGCTTTGGTTGAAGGCCGTTTGCTGGCATGTATCAGCATGTCAGGTGTGCATGCGTGGGACCCAGGCATCCTAACAAGTCTTCAGTCTGTGAGTGTTTGTGTTAGTATCCTCTATAGTGGCAGGAAGTGCAAAGCAGCCTGTGACTCCCTGTCAGTAGGGGTATCTCAGTAAATTGTGGGTCAGCCAACAATGGGATATCATGCAGGCAGCAAAAACTAGGATGGAAAAAAGTGTACAGATATGACAGAATGTGCTTGAAGTGCTGCAAATGGCGAAATCATTCTCTTCCCTGTGGAGATGTGCAGGAAAGAGCCTATGCCTCTGTAGTCATTTGTTGGGCTCATCACATCAAAGAGCCACAGCCCGAGTGGCTTAAACAACAGACAGGTATTGTCTCACGGTTGCAGAGGCTGGAGGTCCGAGATCAAGGTGTTGTCTGAGTTTGCCTCTTTCGAGTGCTGAGAGAGAACCTGACCATTTTAGTCCCCAGGGTTGTAGTGGTTTGCCGACAAGCTTTGGCATTTCTTGGTTTGTAGATTTTTTTTTTTTAATTTTATTGTTGTTGTATTACATCCATCCCTTTTTTGCTCCCCTCTGTCCCTCTCCCCACCCACCCTTTCCCCCAAAGTCAATCCCACCTGTTGTCCATGTCCATGGTTCCTTTATACTAGGTTCTTGTCTAAGCTGCTCCCCTTCTTTGCCTCTGCCTCCCCCCTCCCCCAAACCCCTTTCCCCCTGACCACTGCAGGCCTATTCCTTGTATTCATACACTTGGTTCTGTTTTGCTTGTTGTTAGTTTTGCTCATTATTGTCCCGTAATGGTGAGAACATATGATACCTGTCCTTCACTGACTGGCTTATTTCACTAAGCATAATATTCTCCAGTTCCATCCATGTTGTTGCAAAGGGTACAAGTTCCTTCTTTCTTTCTGCCATATAGAATTCCATTGTGTAAATGTACCAAAGTATTTTGATCCAATCATCCACCGATGGGCACTTAGGCTGTTTCCAGCACCTGGCTATTGTAAATAGCACTGCTATGAACATAGGTGTGCATAGGTTCTTATGAATTGGTGTCTCAGGCTTCTTTGAGTATAGTCCAAGTAGTGTAATGGCTGGATCAAAAGGCAGTTCCATTTTTAGTTTTTTAAGGAAACCCCATACTGTTTTCCACAGTGGCTGCACCAGCCTGCATTCCCACCAACAGTGTATGAGGGTTCCCTTTGCCCCGCATCCTCGCCAACACTTGTTGTTTGTTGATTTGCTGATGATTGCCATTCTGACAGGTGTGAGGTGGTATCTTAATGCA
>PVIW01016762.1:0-15750 GCA_004026585.1 Noctilio leporinus | reverse complement strand
CGTATATGTTTATCAGAGTTATTTCTTCTTGATGGATTGTTCCCTTAAGTATTATGAAATGTCCATCTTTGTCCCTTTTTATGTCCTTCATTGTAAAATCTATTTTATCTGAAATCAGTATTGCTACTCCAGCTTTTTTTTCATGTCCATTTGCTTGATATATAGTTTTCCATCCCTTCACTCTCAATCTGTGTCGATGGGAAGTCGGAGCCGGGGAGTGGGAAGTGCCTACTATCTCTGACAAGGTAGGAAAGATCTTCCAGATTTATGCAGTGAACACAACCACCCAGGGGTAGAATTGAAAAACTATCCCTGATAAAAAGTACTTCTAAATTTAGATTATGTTGATGGTTGCAGAACTGTATAAATATACTTGAAACCATTGACATGTACACTTTAAGCTTTACAGTATGTAATTATATCTCAAGCTATTTTTAAAGAAAAGTGATAGGCAATAATTTGAATTCTAGAAGCTTTCTATTTAAATGTACTTTAATCCCTTCCCATTTATCTTACTTTTGAATTGGACACAAATAGGGACTTATAAACTCTTAATAAGGCTCTTAAATAGTGATTATTAAAAGTATAAGAAATTGGACAGGGTAGGGAAATAATTTCATATGGAGTCAAACTAATTTGGGTTTGATTCCTAGTACTTTATTAACTATTTGACCTTAAGCAAATTACATAATTTCTCTGAGCTTCAGTTTCATCATCTGTAAAGCAGTGATATAATACTTTTCTCATTGGCTTATAATGAAATTAAAGTAAAATAATATAAGTAAATTAACTAGTACAGTGCTTGGCCTAAAGTACCTCAATAAATGTTTGCCCTCCCTTCCCAGCATTCCCTAGCTCCCCTGAGCTCACACTTTGTGAATTTTATGAAAAGCAAATGGACATCTTTCCAATATGGTGCAGACTCATTTAACTTAAAGTGACTCCCAGAGGCTCCATTCTCCAAAAAGTCCTCTTCAGCCCATTTTGGAAAAGTTTGAAGAAATACATAATGCATAAAATAAAATGAGGAATCAAATCATTATCAAGACTGTACCTTGACATGGAGATAATCAATCTCTTAACTGGAGAATTATGGATGTCATTAGAAAGTAGATAGTTCCCACATCTCAAACCCTGCTGTCCTGCAATGGTATCTTTTGGTGTGAATGTTAACTTATACAAGCTATTGCCATTGTCACTTGTGTATATGTATTACATTCCTTTTTGAACATTATGTGTGTGTTGTTTCTTGAGTGCATTGGCTTAGTTAATATTAGCTTGATACTAAAAACAATGGACTATAGCACCCAGCTAGAGTGCTTCTGCCTTAAAAAATTACATGGGGCGGGGGTGGGGGGGTGAACAGGTTTTTTAAATCTGTGTTTCCAGGTTTCAAAATGTAAATTAAGTCAATTAAGTACATACCCATGCAGAACCTGATTTCTGCTTGTTAGCAAGAAGTACAACCAAGGACTCTTTCAAACTAAGAGCAGTACCTCTGCCTCTCAAACTCTGAGATCCCCTGGCTGGTGGTACGGTATAGTGGATAAGGTACCAGCCTACAAACCCAAAGGTCGCTGGTTCAATTCCCCAGCCGGGAACATAACCAGGTTGTAAGCCAGGTCTCCAGCCAGGTCCATAGCTGGAGACAGGTGAAAAGCAACCATACATTGATGTTTCTCCCCCTTTCTGCCTCTCTCCCTTGCCCTTTCTCTAAAAATAATAAAATCTTTTTTAAAAATGCATTAAAAAAAACAAAACTCTGAGACCCAAGAACAATCATTCTAGTAGGACCTATATGCAGCACTACCATGAGGATTTTCCATGCACACTGTGTTTTAACTGCACAGTGACATTCAAAGGTGTTTGCTAAGATCATGAAATTGAGGTTTTGAAGTTATTGGTCCATTCCACTATTAAAAACACAAGCCTGAAAGTCAAAGCTTTTCCAGTTCTCAAATCTACACTCTTAATTTTAATTAAAGCCTCTTCATATCCACCAATTCTTTCAGAAGGACAAAATTCAGGTCTCATTCCCACAGAAGAACCATACTTGGAAAATTTGGGCTTAAAAAATAAGTGATGGATAACAGGTCTAAAATCAAAAGTATTTGAAAGAATTCTAAGGAAAGTTATTTGTCAAATAATTCCTACATGTTGAGTTTCCTAGATTCACAGATGAAAGGAAATTTGAGAGGTAGCTATTAGACAGAATACAAAACAAAACAAAAAAAAAGATTTCAGACAATGGATTAGTCATAAGCTAAATGAGGACATCTCAAAACAGTGAAACAGACATGAGGGAAAAAGAAGACCAACTCTAAAGTTAGGATAAGATTTAAGTGGACCAGATCTTCAGTTCAGATTTTAAATGCACTAACATCCTCAGGCTTCCACAGGGCACACAACTCAGTAGCTAGGAGTAGTGGATCCTGTCAGGAGAGGTGAATGTGTGCGCTGATGCCACTTCTGCCCAGAAAACCCAATCTTGCTCCAACCATCACACACCAAAAAGGGCCCTCCATGGTCTGACTTTATGCACAGCAAACTTCTGACTCAACTATGCAAGCTGCAAAAGTCTTGGGAAAGTGTCTTGCATTTTTACTTCTAGAGTGGGAAGCTGACTCCCAACAAGTACCCATAAGATCAGGAATTCTCTTAGCATAGGCAGGAAATCAAATACTGCACAATTAAATGAATAATAAATGCTCTCAGCTGAAGCATTTCAATTTATGCCACTTACTATGGTCTCCAAATACTACATAGTCAGTACCATAAAGACCTCCTCACCACATCCCAAAACTCCAGAAAGTTGGAAGGGCCTAGGGCTTTCTGTGGAAACCATAAATTTCTTCCTAAGCCTTTCTTCCTCCTAAGTTTGTGTGCATTGGATCTGATGAAATCTCAAATTCCCAGACCTCCCAGTGGCTGGAAATGTCCCAAAC
The DNA here is from genome assembly GCA_004026585.1 of Noctilio leporinus. Classification (NCBI taxonomy): domain Eukaryota; kingdom Metazoa; phylum Chordata; class Mammalia; order Chiroptera; family Noctilionidae; genus Noctilio; species Noctilio leporinus. The sequence continues at coordinate 12,805 of PVIW01016762.1, read as the reverse complement.
CATAGAGTTCTTTTAGAATGAAACATTCCTATGGAAATTGCAAAACTAAAAATATCCTATAGTCATGCCATCATTCCAATCTCTGTCTCTAAATGTTTTCATTAGGCCATGCTGCTGACCTATTCCCCCATCACAGAAAATTGGCCTTACAGGTCTACTGAAATATTGAATGCTCTCGGTTCTGAGGTATTCAGTGTACTATGAAGTCCCTGTCATTTATACCTACTTATACCTCAGTCCACATTATCTTTTAAAATTAGATATAGGTAAATTTAGTACCACAAGAAACTGTAAAATTAAAAACCATGTTGGATATTTCCCAACGATACATCTGATTAGGGATTAATATCCAAAATTTATAAAGAATTTATAGAATTCCACACCAAAATAATAATAATCCAATTTAAAAGTGGGCAAAAGACCTGAATAGTTACTTCTCTGAAGAGGCCATACAGATGACCAACAGACATATGAAAAGATGCTCAATGTCACTAATCATCAGAGAAATGTAAATTAAAACCACAATGAAGCACTGGACTCACTGGCTGCTCCCTCATTTCTCTCCTCCAAGCCACTTCTCCAAATTCTCCCCAAGCATCTCCAGTCCACTGTTCCCTCCCTCCACCAAAGCCCAGGACCTGCCCAGCAGCTGGGAGGAGGGCTTCAAGGAGAAGAGCACCAGCTACTTCATCGACCATAACCAGCAGACCACAGCATTCAGGCATCCTGTGAGTGGGCAGTTTTCTCCAGAAAACAGTGAATTTATTCTTTAAGAAGAGAGCAGTTCAATAACAGTAAAAGAGATGTGGCGGAAGGAGAGTCTCTCAATCAGCCAACTGGGTAGAAAAACTCATCAAGGAGCAATGCATAAGCTGTATCCAAAATGCAACCAGACAGCCCAAATTAATGACACAAAGGGCATCCCAGGAGCAACAAGGTGAGGAAATCTAGGAGACTGCACCACAGAATCCCATAAATCTCCTACCACAGTACGACACTCCATGAAGGTTGGGAGTCATAGCAGATTAATCCAAAAAAGCAAAAACAAACAAGAGCAGACACCCAAAATGGGGAGGAAAATGAAACAGTCCAATACCAAAAGGAAAGGAGGAATCCCTAGAAAGGCTGCTAAATGAAATAGAAATGAACAAACTATGAAACATGGAATTCAAAGCATGATTATAAGAAAGCTCAATGAGCTCAAAGAAAACTAAAAGAACTTCAGGGAAACTATAAGGAACTTACTGAAAATTATGTCAGCATTAAAAAGGACATAGAAACCATCAGTTAGAACCAGGAGGAAGTAAGGAATACAATTTCTTGCTGATGGTGTTCTCGAGTATCAGAGCAGCTGGAGGACAGGATAGACAGTGCTAGACGTCTTCAGGTCCCTAAGAATTGGAGCGGTCAGCATCAGGACTCAGGGGAGCACAGCCTAGAGGCAGCGGAGACCTGCAGGAGAGCAGGTGAGACAGTTCCAAACTGCGGGCTGAGGTTGGCTCTGGGCAGTGGCAGATCTACCGAGAGGGGCGTGTTTAACTGAAGCCAGCTCCAGGCTCCCTGGCTACTAGAAATCTGAACAGTGAAGTGTGGGCAGCAAGGGAAAATGCCACAGGGAATGAGGAATTGAACTCCTGCAGAGGAGGGACTGTGTGAGAGCCACACTCCTGCAACAGGGAGAGGAAGCTCCTTACTGGGCCAGAGGTGGAGGAGAAGAGTCCTGCTGGGAGCAGGAGCAGAGTAGCAGGGAAGTGCACTGGCCAGGGTGGCTAGAGGGCCAAAAACAGTGCTGCTGGGCCACTGGGAAAACAGCAGCTTGAAGCCCCTGCAAAGGGGGAGGCCCAGCCCTGTGCACCCACACAGGCCCCCAGGCTCCCACAGAAACTCCAAACTATGAGCCAGGAATTTGTCACTGAGGCAACTGACCTGTCCATTGCCTGGGACAAAGGCCTCAGATGCGCTGGGAAGAGCGCATCACAGAGGCTTCATAAAGGACTCCTTGGAAAGCTGATCTGCTTGGAGGATTGGCCCTCACCTGGGGATTTGGGCAGTGTTGCCAGACCCCAGGAACTGTTGGCAGATAGGGGCTACCTCCTCCGGGTGCTTTGGGGGCAGGGCCACTCATCACAGGAACCAGCTAGGTTGCAGGCTGCCCTGCAGGGGTGCCAGGAGCCCATCACAGGCAGGAACCTCCACCAGGAGTTGGAGGGGGCACCCTGCGGGCGACAGAACACCAGCAGCCCTAATGATGTTGAGGTATGCTCCCTCTATTCCCATTTTGCTGAGGGTTTTTATCATAAATGGTTGCTGTATTTTATGAATGCTTTTTAAGCACCTATTTATATGATCATATAGTTATTGTCTTTCAATTTCTTGATGTGGTGTATTACATTTATTGATTTACAAATGTTGTACCATCCTTGCATCCCTGGGATGAAACACACTTGACCATGGTGTATGATCTTTGTAATATACTGCTAAATCTGGTTGGCTAATATTTTGTTGACAATTTTAGCATCTATGTTCATCAGATATTGGCCTGTAGCTTTCTTTCTTAGTTGTGTCTTGCCCTGGTTTTGGGATTAGAATAATATTGGCCTCATAGGAAGAGTTTGGGAGTCTTCCCTCTTCCTGTATTTTTTGGTATATGTTGAGAAGGATACAAGTTAGTTCTTCTATAAATGTTTGGTAAAATTCACCTGTATAGCCATCCTGTCCAGGAACTTTGTGTTTTGGGAGAAGTTGGATTACTTCTTTAATTTCACTAGTTGCTATTGGCCTATTCAGGCTTTCTGCTTCTTCTGGGTTCAGTTTTGGTAGATTATACATTTCCAGAAAAGGGTACATTTCATCCAGGTTGTCATATTTCTTGTCATATAGTTGTTTGTAGTAATTTCTTACAATCTTTTATATTTCTGAGGTATCAGTTGTGATTTCCCCTCTTTCAGTTCTGATTCTGTTTATTTGGGTCCGCTCTTTTTTTCCTGATGAGTCTGGATAAGGACTTGTCAATTTTGTTTATTTTTTCAAAGAACCAGCTCCTGGACCTGTTGATTCTTCCAATTGTAGTTTGAATCTCTGAATTATTTAGTTCTGCTCTGATCTTGATGATTTCCTTCCTTCTAATTGCTCTGGACTTTGTTTGTTGTTGCTCCTCTAGTTCTTCAGGCTTTATGGTTGGGTTGTTTGTGTAAACTTCTTGTGACTGTTTTAGGAAGGCCAGTATTGCTATAATTTTCCCTCTGAGCACTGCATTTGCTGTATCCCATAGGTTTTGGGCTGTTGTGTGTTCATTGTCATTTGTTTCCAGGAACTTTTTGATTTCATCTTTGATCACATTGTTAACCCCTTCATTGCTTAAAAGCATGTTATTCAGTCTCCAGGAGTTAGAGAATTTTTGGTTTTTTCCCTTGAGATTGGTTTCTAGTTTCAAGCCATTGTGATCTGAGAAGATGCTTTGTATGATTTCCATTTTCCTGTATTTGTGGAGGCTTGTCTTGTAACATACCATGTGGTCTATCTTAGAGAATGATCCATGTGCATTTGAAAAGAATGTGTATTTTGCTTCTTTGGGGCAAAAGACTGTATAAATCAGTTAGGTCCATTTCCTCTAGAGTGTTGTTCAATGCCACGACATCTTTGGGTTTTTTTTTTTTGTTGTTGTTGTTTTTTGGAAGATCTGTCCATTGTTGATAGTGGGGTATTAAAATCCCCTACTATTAGTGTGTTGCTGTCTATATCTTTCTTAAAGTCCTCCAAGATTTTCCATATATATATATATATATATATATATATATATATATATATAGGAGCTCCCATGTTGGGTGCATATATGTTTATCAGAGTTATTTCTTCTTGATGGATTGTTCCCTTAAATATTATGAAAATGTCCATCTTTATCTCTTTTTATGGCCTTCATTGTGAAATCTATTTGTCTGAAATCAGTATTGCTACTCCAGCTTTTTTTTTCATGTCCATTTACTTGATATATATTTTTCCATCCCTTCACTCTCAATCTGTGTTCATCTTTCGTTCTGAGGTGGGTCTCTTGAAGACAGAATATATGTGGGTCATGTTGTCTTATCCATTCGGCTACCCTATGTCTTTTGAATGGTGCATTTAATCCATTTACATTTAAGATTATTATTGATTGATACTTATTCATTGCCATTTTCTCCCTTTGTATCTGTATTCCTCTTTGGCTTTCTCTGTTTCTTCATTTTATTTGTTTATTTATTTTTAAAGCAGACCCTTTAGCATTTCTTGCAATGCTGGTTTGGTAGAGATGTATTCTGTTAGTTTTTTTTGTCTGGAAAACTTATTTCTCCTTCTATCTTGAATGAGAGCCTTGCTGGGTAGAGTATTCTTGGTTGCAGGCCTTTGTTTATACCATGACTTGAAATACTTTTTGCCATTTCCTTTTGGCTTGAATTGTTTCTGTTGAATAATCATTTGATAGCCTTATTGGAGCCCCCATATATGTTATTTGTTGTTTCTCTCTTGTTGCTTTTAGGATTCTCTCTTTGTCTTTGAAATTAGCCGTTTTAATAATAACGTGCCTTGGTGCTGGTTTGTTTTGGTTGATCTTCATTGGGACCCTCTGTGCTTCCTGAACTTGAGTAATGTTTTCACTCATCATGTTAGGGAAATTTTCTATCATGGCTTTTTTGAACAGGTTCTCCTTCCCTTATTTCTCTTCTCATTCTGGTATCCCTATGATTCAGATGTTGTTATGTTTCATGTTATCCTGCAGCTCTCTTAAACCCTCTTCAATCTTATTCAGCCTTTTTTCATTCTCTTGTACTGTCTTGGAGTATTTGTCTACATTATCCTCCAATTCGCGGATGTGGTCCTTTGCTTCCTCTAGCCTGCTGTTGATTCCTTCTACTGTATTCTTCAATTCATAAATTGTATTCTTCATTTCCTCCTGGCACTTATTGATAGTTTCTATGTCCTTTTTCATGCTGTTTTAAGTTCCTTGTATCTTCCCTGGAGTTGATTATAGTTTTCTTTGAGCTGGCTAAGCTCATTGAGCTTCTCCATCATCATTGTTTTGAATTCCTTATCTGATATTTCGTGTGCCTCTGTTTCATTTTGTTGTCTTTCAAGCGATTCTTCCTTTCCTTTTGGTGATGGACAGATTCTTTTTTCCCCCCATTTTGGGTGTCTGTTGTTGCTTGCTTTTTGTTTTTTGTTTTTTCCTTGGATTAATCTGCTTTGCTTCCTTGCCTTAGTTGAGCACCCTTCTGTGTTAGGAAATTTGTGGATTTTAATGTTGCCATCTCCTAGATTTTTTCCACTTGTTGTTCTTGGTGTGGCCTTTATTTGAGCTGTCTGGTTGTATTCTGGACCTGTGGGTATTTAGCAGGAAAAAAAGAGAAAAGAAAAAAGATAATAATATTAAGAAGAAAGGGTTTAGATGGCTGTTCACCCTTAATAATCATTGATTGGTCTGGATGGAGCCAGGACCTGAAGGTTTATAGCAGAGAGAGAAAAATAAAAATAAAAATAAATTAAAAAAAGAAAAAGAAAAGGAGAAAAATAACAAGAAAAAGAAAATAAAGAAAGGGTTTAAGTGACTGTTCACCCTTTATGTTGTCTGAATGGTCCAGGTAGAGCCAGGACCTGTGGGCTTTATTAGGAAGAAAAGAAAAAAAGAAAATAAAGGAAGAAAAAAGAAAGAAAGAAAAAGGAAGAAAGAAAAAAATAAAGGAAGATTTTAGGTGGCTGGGTAGGGAAGGAATACTTAGATTGAGGATTGGGAATGGGTTGTAGCCAGAGAGTGAGTAGACTTTAAATCAAGAATAGGGGGAGGGTCTTTGGTATTTAGGTGTATTGAGATAGGCAGGGATTAAAAATATGTGAGAAGTAACTTTGGAAAGGATATGTTGGGGATTAATAGTTCATGTAGCTCTTGGTGTAACTCAGGTGCTTGAGATTAGCAGTGATCCATTTCCTGAGTCTGCCTCTTTTTCTTGGTCAGATCTCTGCAGTCTACAGTGTAACTGGTCTTGGAGTGGCAGGGCCTATCAATGTCACAGTCAGGGCTGATTCTGAGTGTCTGCCCCCAGGTAGGCTGGGCCTTTAGTAACCTAGCTGGGTTTTAGGGCTGCCGGTGTTCTGGGGACCGCAGGGTGTCCCCTCCAACTCTTGGTGGAGGTTCCTGCCTGTGATGGGCACCTGGCACCCCTGCAGGGCAGCCTGCAACCTGGCTGGTTCCTATGATAACTGGCCCTGCCCCCAAAGCTCCCGGAGGAGGCAGCCCCAGTCTGCCAACAGTGCCCAGGGTCTGCCAACACGCCCAGCTCCCCTGGGGGAGAACCAATCCTCCAAGCAAACCAGCTCTCAGAGGAGTCCTTTATGCAGCCTCTGTGATGTGCCCCTCCCAGCGCACCTGCAGTGTGGCCTTTGTCCCAGGCAATGGGCAGGTCAGTTGCCCCAGCTACATGTTCCTGGCTCACAGTTTGGAGTTTCTGCAGGAGCCTGGGGGCCTGTGTGAGTGCACAGGGCTGGGCCTCCCCCCTTGCAGGGGCTTCAAGCTGCTGTTTTCCCAGTGGCCCAGCAGTACTGTTTTCAGCCCTCTAGCCACCCTGGCCAGTGCACTACCCTGCTACCCTGCTCCTGCTCCCAGCAGGACTCTTCTCCTCCACCTTTGGCCCAGTGAGGAGCTTCCTCTCCCTGTTGCAGGAGCATGGTTTTCACACAGTCCCTCCCCTGCAGGAGTTCAATTCCTCATTCCCTGTGGCATTTTCCCTTGCTGCCCACACTTCACTGTTCAGATTTCTAGTAGCCAGGGAGCCTGGAGCTGGCTTCAGTTAAACATGCCCCTCTGGGTAGAGCCACTACTGCCCAGAGCCTCCCTTGGCCTGCCTGCTGTTCTGGAACCGCCTCACCTGACCTCATGTAGGTCTCTGCTGCTTCTGGGTTGTGCTCCTCTGAATCCAGGTGCTGACCCCTTCAATTCTTAGGGACCTGAAGAAGTCACACTCCCTATCCTGTCCTCCAGCTGCTCTGGTACTTGAGAATACCATCAGCACTGCTCTCTACTCTGTCGCCATCTTGATCACTCTAGGAAAAAACATTCTTAAAGATATATGAGAAGTCAGACTTCACTTTAAAAATTGTAATATAGAGTATGTTGCCTTGAAAGAGATAACAGTAAGATAAAAGGTAATACAAAATACTCAAATTTAATCTGAGATGAGAACAACTTGAGACCCATATAACTGCAAGAGTAATATTAAAATATTATACAAATAGAGGGATATTTAAAAGAAAGAATTCACACATAATTAGCTCTTATCTAAGTAAAGCTAAAGAATGCAAAGGAAAAGAAAAATATTAGTAGATAATCAAATATAAGGAAAAGTAACAATGAAAACAATGAAAACAATATATATGATATAGATTTATGTATACTACATATAGAAGAAATGAAAAAGAAATATCCTGAGCTGAAAAAATAACTCAATATTTATATTTAAAAAATTTTCTTCATTCCAGAAAGAGAATGTAAAATTGACATAAATGTTAGGGTAAGAAAATAATTCTGATTTTCAACAACATATTACCCTCATATTTCTCCTCCACCAGACTAGAGTCCAAAAAAGAGTGGAACATGGCTACAGAGTTGGATAAGAAATCAGAATTTTCTGCATCAAACTAGTAGTTTATTCACAAATGGAAAGATATTTTTTCAGGCATGCCAAGAAAACTGAAAAAGTAGTTTCCATGTAGATTGCCTGAACATGTGATTCAGAATTAAATATCAGGTGACCAAAAATTTAATAATAATTAAAGGACCAAAAATATGTAGAACAACATAAAAAAAAAAAAAAAAACCAAGACTACTGAATAAAATTAAACAAGATCATAGATATATAAGCATCTTTCTGTGAATGAAATAAATATAAAATTTTAAATTATAAATATAATTTTTAAAAAGATATTATGTATTATTTCCAGAGAGACAGGAAGGGAGAGAGGCAGAGAGGGAAAGAGACATCAATGCATGGTTGCCCCTCACCTGCCTCCAGCCACGAACCTGGCTGGAGAAATGGCCACGTGTCCTGGCTGGGGAATCGAACCAGCGACCCCTGGGTTCATTAAATTATATTTTAAAAAGGTAATATGCAAAATGTTTATCATTTACTAGTATAATATGTATCAATAAAATTAAGATTAACAAAATGCTAAAAATGTGACAGTTACATAGGGCAGAATAAGAAGGTACATTACAATTCATTAATAATTAGAAAAATTTAGATCTGATGTTTTTTGAGAGAGAGAGAGAGAGAGAGATCTTTGTTATTGATTTCTTATAAGGATATCTGTCCTATAAGATTAGGGACCCACCCTTATGACCTCATTTATTCTTTTTTAAAATTTCATTTTATTGATTATGCTATTATAGTTGTTCCAATTTATTTTCCCTTTGCTCCCCTTCACCCTCCCTCTCTCCAGCAACCCCAACCCCCTTAGTTCATGTCCATGGATCATAAATGCAAGTTATTTAGCTTTACCCTTTCCTGTTCTACTATCAACATCTCCCTGTCTATTCTGTGTCAACCTACTATTCTTTATAACCCTTGCTCCATTTCCCCCCTCCTCCCCTTTCCCCTCCCAGCTGACATTCCTCTAAACACTCCCCATACTTATTATTCTATTCCCTCTCTGGTTGTCTGCTTAGTTTGTTTGGTTTTGTTTTTATTTTTTAGATTCTGATGTTGATAGCCGTGAGTTTGTTGTCATTTTACTGTTCATAACTTTGATCTTGTTTTTCCTAAATATGTCCCTCTAGCATTTCATATAATAATGGCTTGGTGATGGTGAACTCCTTTTCTTAATTTTACTTTGTCTGGGAAGCACTTTATCTGCCCTTCCATTTTGAATGATAGCTTTGCTGGATATAGTCTTGATTGTAGATCCTTGGTTTTTATCTTTTGAATACTTCTTGCCAGTCTCTTTTTGCTTGCAAAAAATTATTTTGAAAAATCAGTTGATAGTCTTATAGGCACCCCTTTGTATGTAAGTCTCATTTTTTTTCTCTTACTACTTTTAATATTCTCTTTTTATCTTTAATCTTAGGCATTTTCATTATGATGTGGCTTGGTGTGGTCCTCTTTGGGTCTAGCTTATTTGGGACTCTCTGTCTGTCTTTCCTTCATTATTTTTGTACATAAGTTTTCAACTTCTTGCTCTTTCTCTTCTCCTTCTGCCACCCCTATGATTCAGAGGTTGACATGTTTAAAGTTGTCCCAGAGGTTCCTAAGTCCCTCCTCACTTTTTTCAATTCTTATTTCTTTATTCTGTACTGGTTGATTATTTCTTCATGTTCCAAATCATTGATTTGATTCCCAGTTTCCTTCCTTTCACCATTGGTTTTGTTTGGTTTTTCCTTTGTTTCATTTAACATAGCCTTCACTTCTTTCCTTATGTATTTGCCATACTCAAGCATATCTACCAAATCTGTGGGCATCTTTATCAACAGCATTTTGAATTCTGCATCGGTTAGGTTGGCTATCTCCTCATCTGTTAAGTGCTAGCTCTTCATCACTCAGTTCTTTTACTGGCACCTTGATCTGCTCTCACTTTTGGGCCATATTTTTCTTTCTCCTCAGCTTGACAGATTTATGAGTTTGCCTCTGTGTCCTAGGTAGAGCTGTTGCACCTATTCTAGGTTTGATTTTTAACTTAAAGGATAATCACTACTGGAATTATAAATAGGTTGCACACCTGTTTTCCAAATTATTACAGGAAAAAAGGAAGATTCAAAGATCTCTAAAGAATAACTAATATCTGTTTAACTCTCACTCTGTTCCAGGTGCTGTATATTTCTAAGTAGAAAAATAACTACAAACTTTACTGCAAGATTATTATTGATATAATGAAAAACTATTGATTTCTGTATATTTATCTTGGAAGTATCGACTTTGCTGAACTTTCTTATGAATTAGAAAATATTTAAGAACTAGGTATTTTAAATATTCAAAATAAGTTAACCAGAATATAAAAATTTGTGACTATAAAATTTTTAAACCAGAGGGAGAGAAGATGGCAACAGAGTAGAGAGCAGTGCTGATGGTGTTCTCAAGTATCAGAGCAGCTAGAGGACAAGATAGGGAGCGCAAGACATCTTCAGGACCCTAAGAATTGGAGCGGTCAGCATCTGGACACAGGGGAGCACAGCCCAGAGGCAGAGGAGACCAGCAGAACAGAAGGTGGGGCGTTCCCGACCAACCAGGCCGCCAGGCCGAAGTCGGCTCTGGGCAGTGGCGGCTCTGCCCAGAGGGGTGCGTTTGACTGAGGCCAGCTTCGGACTCCCTGGTGACTAGAAGTCTCAACAGTGAAGTGCGGGCAGCGAGGGCAAACACCATAGGGAACCCGGAATTGAACTCTTTCAGGGGAGGGACTGTGTGAGAGACTCACTCCAGCAACAGGGAGAGGAAGCCCCTCTCAGGGCTAGAGGTGGAGGAAAAGAGTCCTACAGGAAGCCGGAGCCAGGGAGCGGGGAAGTGCACGGGCCGGGGCAGCGAGAGGGCCAAAAATGGTGCTGCTGGGCCACTGGGGAAATAGCAGCTAGAAGCCCATGCGAGGGGGGAGGCTCAGCCCTGCGCAACCACACAGACCCCCAGACTCTGCAGAAACCCCAAACAGCGAGCCCAGAACTAGTAGTGGGGGAAACTGACCCGCCATTGCTGGAGACAAAGGCAGCACAGCCCAAGCCTGGGAGGGGCTCATCACAGAGGCCATGTAAAGGACTCCTCGGAGAGCTGGTTGGCTTGGAGGAATGGTGCCTGCCCCGAAAGGGCAGGTCAGTGTAGGCGGACACAGGACAGTATTGAGGGACAGGGGCAGCCTCGTGCCGGAACTGCGGGGGCGGGGCCAGTCGTCACAGGGACCGGCAAAGTTGCAGGCTGCTCTGCAGGGGTGCTGGGTGCTCCTCACGGGCAGGAACCTCTGCCATGAGTGGGAGGAGGCACCCTACGGGCTCCAGAATACCAGCAGCCCTAAATCCCAGCCAGGCTGCAGAAGGCCCAGCCTACCTGGGGGCAGACACTCAGAATCAGCCCTGACTGTGACAATCAGAGGCCCAGCCATGTGCCAAGACCAGCTAGAATATAGACTATAGACTGTAAAGTCCTGACCAAGAAAAAGAGGCAGCCTCAGGAAAGGGATTGCTGCTAATCTCAAGCATCTGAGTTATACCGAGAGCTATATGAACTATTAATCCTCAACATATCCTTTGCAAAAGTTACTTCTCACATATTTTTAATCCCCCCCCATCTCAATTCACCTAAATACCCAAGACCCTCCCCCTACTCTTGATTTAAAGTCTACTCACTCTCTGGCTACAACACATTCCCAGTCCTCAATCTAAGTATTCCTCCCCTCCCCATCCACCTAAACCCTTTCTGTATTCTTTTCTTCCTTCCTCTTTATTTATTTTTTTCTTTTCCTTTTCTTCCTGGTAAAGCCCACAGGTTCTGGCTCCCCCTGGACCAATCAGAAATCATAAAGGGGGAACAGACAACTAAAACCTTTCTTTAATAATATTGATTTCTCTTTGTCTTGTGACTTTCTAACCCCCCCCTTTTTTTTTTTCTTTCTTTCTCCTTTCTTTTCTCCCTGATAAAACCCACTGGTCCTGGCTCCACCTGGACCAAACAGAGACCATAAAGGGTGAACAGACACCTAAACCCTTTTTTATTAATATTGATTTCTCTTTCTCTTGTGACTTTCTCCCTTTTTTTCTTTTTTTCTTTTTTTCCTCTGCTAAAAGCCCACAGGTCCAGGCTCCATCTGGACCAGTTAGGGATTATTAAGGGTGAACAGCCATCTAAACCCTTTCTTCTTATTATTATTATTGTTTTTATTTATTTTTTCCTTTTGTATTTTGTTTTGTTTTGTTTTGTTTGGATTGGTTTGGTTTGGTTTCTTGTTTTTGGTTTTTTCTTTCTTTCTTTCTTTCTTTCTTTCTTTCTTTCTTTCTTTTTGTTTTTGTTTCTGCTAAAATCCCACAGGCCCAGAATAAAACCAGACAGCCCAAATAAAGGACACACCAAGAACAGCAAGTGGAGAAAATCTGGGAGACGGCAACATTGAACTCCACAAATCTCCTATCACATAAGGGTGCTCAACTAAGGCAAGGAAGCAAATTAGGCTAACCCAAGAAAAGAACAAAAATAAATAAATAAATAAAAAGGAAGCAAGAACAGACACCCAAAATGGGGGGAAAAAGAATCAGTCCAGGAGGGAATATGGCAACAGAGTAGAGTGCAGTGCTGATGGTGTTCTTGAGTACCAAAGCAGCTAGAGGACAGGATAGGGAGCGTGAGACATCTTCAGGACCCTGGGGATAGGAACGGGCAGCATCTGGACACAGGAGAACGCGGCCCAGAGGCGGAGGAGGCCAGCAGGACAGTAGCCCACAGGCCCAGAATACAACCAGACAGCCCAAATAAAGAACACACCAAGAACAGCAAGTGGAGAAAATCTGGGAGATGGCAACATTGAACTCCACAAATCTCCTATCACAGAAGGGTGCTCAACTAAGGCAAGGAAACAAAGCAGGTTAACCCAAGGAAAGAACAAAAATAAATAAAAAAATAAAGAGCAAGCAAGAACAGACACCCAAAATGGGGAAAAAAAGAATCAGTCCATCACCAAAAGGAAAGGAAGAATCCCCAGAAAGAACACAAAATGAAACAGAGGCACCTGGAATATCAGATAAGGAATTCAAAAGAATGATGATAGAGAAGCTCAGTGAGCTCAGCCACATCAAAGAAAACTGTAAACAACTCCA
>PVIW01016761.1:0-15765 GCA_004026585.1 Noctilio leporinus | reverse complement strand
TCCTAGGTACTTTATTTTTCTTGTTGCTATGGTAAATGGGATTTGTTTTTTTGCTTCTATTTCTGTCGTTTCATTATTGGTATACAAAAATGCTTTTGATTTCTGGATATTGACTTTATACCCAGCTACTTTGCTAAATTTGCTTATTAGGTCGAGTAAGTTTTTGGTGGAGCCAATCGGGTTTTGTATGTACACTATCGTATCATCTGCAAATAATGAGAACAACTAACAGTTCTAACTTGAAGAATCACGGGAGGAATGGAAATGGGAAGTTTACGTAGACCTTTGCTGTTTCTACAGGAATCTCTGTGTTGTGGCATAGGCCTCTATAGGAAATACTGGGTTTTGTAGTTTCAAGTGTTACTAATATGAGAAACTAAATCTTACATTGATTCCAAAGGCAAATTCATGCTATCTCAATCATTCCACCCCAGATTTCATCATTTGCATTCAGAATCTTCATAGCTTTCAAACAACCACTTACTTTGTTAATTACCTTTGTTTCTGCTTCTTTGTACAGTAGAAGCTCCAGTTTTTCTTAGAGGGCTTTCTAACCGAAGTTAGAACTATAGCACAACTAACACAGTTCTGACTTGAAGAATCACCGGAGTAATGGAAATGTTAAGTTTACGTAGAACTTTGCTGTTTCCTCAGGAATCTCTGTATTGTGACATAGGCCTCTATAGGAAATACGGGGTTTCGTAGATTCAAGTGTAACAAATATGAGAAACTTAATCTTCCGTTGATTCCAAAGACAAATTCAAGCTAACTTATTCATTCTACACCAGATCTCATCATTTGCATTTAGAATCTTCATACTGTTCAAAGAAACACTTACTTTGTTCATAAGCTCTGTTTCTGCTCACTTGTACAGTAGAAACTCAGGTGTTTCTTATAGCACTTTCTAATTGAAGTTAGAACTATAGGACAACTAACACAGTTCTAACTTGAAGAATCACTAGAGGAATGGAAATGGTAAGTTTTCGTAGAACTTTGCTGTTTCTTCAGGAATCTCTGTGTTGTGGCATAGGCCTCTAGAGGAAATACTGCGTTTCTTAGTTTCAACTGTTATAAATATGAGAAATTGAATCTTCCTTTTCTTCCAAAGAAAAATTCAAGCTAACTTATTCATTCTACACGAGATTTCATCATTTGCATTGAGAATCTTCATACTATTCAAAGAAACATTACTTTGTTCATTATCTCTGTTTCTGCTTACTTGTACAGTACAAACTCCAGTGTTTCTTATAGCAATTTCTAACCGAAATTAGAGCTATAGCACAACTAACGCAGTTCTAACTTGAAGAGTCACTGGAGGAATGGAAATGGTAAGTTTACCTAGAACTTTGATGTTTCTTCAGGAATCTCTGTGTTGTGGCATAGGCCTCTACAGGAAATACTGGTTTTCTTAGTTTCAGGTGTTAAAAATATGAGAAACTGAATCTTCCATTGATTCCAAAGACAAATTCAAACTAACTTATTCATTTTACACCAGAGTTCATCATTTGCATTCAGAATCTTCATACCGATCAAAGAAACACTTACTTTGTTCATTAGCTCTGTTTCAGCTTACTTGTACAGTAGATACTCAGGTGTTTCTTATAGCCCTTTCTAACCTAAGTTAGAACTATAGGACAACTAACACAGTTCTAACATGAAGAATCACTGGAGGAATGGAAATGGTAAGTTTACGTAGAAATTTGATGTTTCTTCAGGAATCGCTGTGTTGTGGCATAGGCCTCTAAAGGAAATAGTGTGTTTCTTAATTTCAAGTGTTACAAATATGAGAAACTGAATCTTCCATTGATTCCAAAACAAATTCATACTAAATCATTCATTCTACACCAGATTTCATCATTTGCGTTGAGAATCTTCATACTGTTCAAAGAAACACTTACTTTGTTCATTAGCTCTGTTTCTCCTTACTTGTACAGTAGAAACTCCAGGGTTTCTTATAGCACCTTCTAACCGAAGTTAGAACTATAGCTCAATTAACACAGCTCTAACTTGAAGAATCACTATAGGAATGGAAATGGTAAGTTTACGTCGAACTTTGCTGTTTCCTCTGAAATCTCTCTTTTGTGGCATAAGCCTCTAAAGGAAATACAGGGTTTCATAGATTAAAGTGTTACAAATATGAGAAACTAAATCTTACCTTGAATCCAAAGGCAAATTCATGCTATCTCATTTATTCCACACCAGATTTCATCATTTGCATTGAGAATCTTCATACCGTTCAAAGTAACACTTACTTTGTTCATTACCTCTGTTTCTGCTTACTTGTACTGTAGAAACTCCAGTGTTTTTTATTGCACTTTCTAACCGAAGTTAGAACTATAGCACAACTAACACAGTTCTAACTTGAAGAATCACTGGAGGAATAGAAATGGTAAGTTTTCGTAGAACTTTGCTGTTTCTTCAAGAATCTCTGTGTTCTGGCATTGGCCTCTATAGGAAATACTGGGTTTCATAGATTCAAGTGTTACAAATATGAGAAACTAAATCTTACCTTGATTCCAAAGGCAAACTCTTGCTATCTCATTCATTCAACCCCAGATTTCAGCATGTGCTTTCAGAATCTTCATAGGTTTCAAAGAAACACTTACTTTGTTCATTTCCTTTGTTTCTGCTTATTTGTACAGTAGAAACTCCAGTGTTTCTTATAGCACTTTCTAACCGAAGTTAGAACTATAGCACAACTAACACAGTTCTAACTTGAAGAATCACTGGAGGAATTGAAATGGTAAATTTACGAAGAACTTTGCTGTTTCTTCAGGAATCTCTGTGTTGTGACATAGGCCTCTATAGGAAATACTGGGTTTCTTAGTTTCAAGTGTTACAAGTATGAGAAACTGAATCTTCCATTGATTCCAAAACAACTTCATGCTAACTCATTCATTCCACACCCGATTTCATCATTTGCATTGAGAATCTTCATACCGTTCAAAGAAACACTTACTTTGTTCATTAGCTCTGTTTCTCCTTACTTGCACAGTAGAAACTCCACTGTTTCTTATAGCACTTTCTAACCGAAGTTAGAACTATAGCACAACTTACACAGTTCTAACTTGAAGAATCACTAGAGGAATGGAAGTGGTAAGTTTACGAGGAACTTTGCTGTTTCTTCAGGAATCTCTGTGTTGTGACATGGGCCTCTATAGGAAATACTTGGTTTCTTAGTTTCAAGTGTTACTAATATGAGAAACTAAATCTTCCTTTGATTCCAAAACAAATTCATGCTAACTCATTCATTCCAGACCAGATTTCATCATTTGCATTCAGAATCTTCATACCTCTCAATGAAACACTTACTTTGTTCATAGCTCTGATTCTTCTTACTTATACAGTAGGAACTCGGGTGTTTCTTATAGCACTTTCTATCCGAAGTTAGAACTATAGAACAACTAACACAGTTCTAACTTGAAGAACCACTGGAGGAATGGAAATTGTAAGTTTACATAGAACTTTGCTATTTCTTCAGGAATCTCTGTGTTGTTGCATAGGCCTCTATAGGAAATAATGGGTTTCTTAGTTTCAAGTTTTACAAATATGAGAACCTGAATCTTCCATTGATTCCAAAACAAATTCATGCTAACTCATTCATTCCACACCAGATTTCATCATTTGCAATGAGAATCTTCATATTGTCCACAGAAACACTTACTTTGTTCATTAGCTCAGTTTCTGCTTACTTGTACAGTAGAAACTCCAGTGTTTCTTGTAGCACTTTCTAACCGAATTTAGAACTATAGCACAACTAACACAGTTCTAACTTGAAGAATCACTTGGGGAATAGAAATGATAAGTTTACGTAGAACTTTGCTGTTTCTTCAGGAATCTCTGTGTTGTGGCATAGGCCTGTAAAGGATATACTGGCTTTCATAGATTCAAGTGTTACAAATATGAGAAACTAAATCTTACCTTGATTCCAAAGGCAAATTCATGCTATCTCATTCGTTCCACCTTAGAGTTCATTGTTTGAATTCAGAATCTTCATAGGTTTCAAAGAAACTCTTACTTTATTCATTAGCTCTGTTTTTGCTTACCTGTACAGTAGACACTCCAGTGTTTCTTATAGCACTTTCTAACCAAAGTTAGAACTGTAGGACAACTAACACAGTTCTAACATGAAGAGTCACTGGAGGAATGGAAATGTTACGTTTACATAGATCTTTGCTGTTTCCTCAGGAATCTCTGTGTTGTGACATAAGCCTCTATAGGAAATATTGGGTTTCTCAGTTTCAAGTGTTACAAATATGAGAAACTGAATCTTCCCTTGATTCCAAATACAAATTCAAGCTAACTTATTCATTCTCCACCAGATTTCATCATTTGCATTCAGAATCTTCATACCGTTTTAGGAAACACTTACTTTGTTTATCAGCTTTGTTTCTGCTTACGTGTACAGTAGAAAGTCCAGTGTTTCTTATAGCACTTTCTAACCCAAGTTAGAACTATAGCACAACTAACACAGTTCTAACTTGAAGAGTCATTGGAGGAATCGAAATGGTAAGTTTACGTAGAACTTTGCTGTTTCTTCAGGAATCTCTGTGTTGTGGCATAGGCCTCTAAAGGAATACTGGGTTTCTTAGTTTCAAGTTTTACAAATTTGAGAAACTGAATCTTCCATTGATTCCAAAGCACATTCATGCTAAATCATTCATTCTACACCAGATTTCATCATTTGACTTGAGAATCTTCATACCGTTCACAGAAACACTTACTTTGTTCTTTAGCTCTGTTTCTGCTTACTTGTACAGTAGAAAGTTCAGTGTTTCTTATGTCACTTTCTAACTGTTGCTACAATTATAGCACAACTAACACAGTTCTAACTTGAAGAATCACTGGAGGAATGGAAATGGTAAGTTTACATAGAACTTTGCTGTTTCTTCAGGAATCTCTGTGTGTGGCATATGCCTCTAAGGGAAATACTGGGTTTCATAGATTTAAGTGTTACAAATATGAGAAACTAAATCTTCCATTGATTCCAAAAACAAATTCATGCTATCTCACTTATTCCACACCAGATTTCATCATGTGCATTCAGAATCTTCATACGTTTCAAAGAAACACTTACTTTGTTCATTAGCTCTGTTTCTGCTTACTTGTACAGTAGAAACTCCAGTGTTTCTTATAGCACTTTCTAACCGAAGTTAGAACTGTAGCACAACTAACACAGTTCTAACTTGAAGAATCACTGGTGGAATGGAAATTGTAATTTTACGTACAACTTTGCTCTTTCATTCACGACTCTCTGTGATATGGCATAGGCCTCTAAAGGAAATACTGGGTTTCTTAGTTTCAAGTGTTAGAAATATGAGAAACTGAATCTTCCATTGATTCCAAAGACAAATTCAAGATAACTCATTCCTTCTACACCAGATTTCATCATTTGCATTGAGAAGCTTCATAACAATCAGAGAAACACTTACTTTGTTTATTAGCTATATTTCTGCGTACATGTACAGCAGAAACTCCAGTGTTTTTTATGGCACTTTCCAACCTAAGTTTGAATTATAGCACAACTAACACAGTTCTGACTTTAAGAATCATGGGAGTAATGGAAATGGTAACTTGACGTAGAACTTTGCTGTTTCTTCAGGAATCTCTCTGTTACGTCTTAGGCCTGCATGGGAAATACTGGGTTTCTTATTTTCAAGTGTTAGGAATATGAGAATCTGAATCTTCAATTGATTCCAAAGACAAATTCAAGCTAATTCATTCATTCTACACCAGATTTTATCATTTGCATTGAGAATCTTCATACCATTCAAAGAAACACTTAGTTTTTTTATTAGCTCTGTTCTGCTTACTTGTATAGTAGAAACTCCAATGTTTCTTATAGCACTTTCTAACGTAAGTTAGAACTATAGCACAACAAACAGAGTTCTAACTTGAAGAATCTCAGTTCTAACGTAATGAATCACTGGCGTAATGGAAATGGTAAGTTTACGTAGAACTTTGCTGTTTCTTCAGGAATCTCTTTGTATGGCATAGGCTTACATAGGAAATACGGGGTTTCCTAGTTTCAAGTGTTACAAATATGAGAAACTGAACCTTTCATTGATTCCAAGAACAAAGTCAAGCTAATTCTCTCATTCTTCACCAGATTTCATGATTTGTAGTGGGAATCTTCATACAATTCAAATAAAAACTTATTTTCTTTATTAGCTCTTTATCTCATTCCTTGGCACTAGAATATCCAATGTTTCTTAGAGCACTTTCTGAAGCGTATGTTAACCACAGCAGAACTAGCACAGCTGTAAGTTGAAGAATCACTTGAAGAATTGAAAATGGTAAGTTTCCATAGAACTTTGCTGTTTCTTCACAAATCTCTATGTTATGGCATTGGCCTACATAGGGAATACAACATATTATGGTTTCAAGATTAAAAATATGAGAAACTGAACCTTACAATGATTCCAATCACAAAATCAAACTAATTCTCCCATTCTTCACCAGATTTCATGATTTGCAATGGTAATCTTCATACATTTCAAAGAACCACTTACTTTGTTCATTACCTTTGTTTCTGCTTCCTTGGACACTGGAATATCCAGTGTTTCCTAGAGTACTTTCTGAAGCTTATGTTAACTACATCAGAACTAGCACAGCTCTATCCTGAAGAATCACTGGAGAAATGGAAATGGTAAATTTCCATAGAAATTTGCTGTTTCTTCAGTAATCTCTTTGTTATGGCATTGGCCTACATAGGGAATACAGGATATTCTGGTTTCAAGTGTTACAAATATTAGAAACTGAACCTTACATTGATTCCAATAACAAAGTTAAGCTAATTCTAGCATTCTTCACCAGCTTTCATGTTTTGCAATGGGAATCTTCATGCAATTCAAGGAAATACTTAACTTGTTCATTACCTTTGTTTCTGCTTCCTTGGAGACTAGAATATCCAGTGTTTCCTAGAGTACTTTCTGAATCTTATGTTAACTACAGCAGAACTAGCACAGTTCTAACCTGAAGAATCACTGGAGAAATGCAAATGGTAAGTTTCCACAGAAGTTTGCTGTTTTCAGGAATCTCTGTGTTATGGCATTGGCCTACATAGGGAATACAGCGTATTATGGTTTCAAGTTAACAAATATGAGAAACTGAAACCTACATTGATTCCAGTCACAAATTCAAGCTCATTCTGTCATTCTTCACCAGATTTCATGATTTGCACTGGGAATCTTTATACGTTTCAAAGAAACACTTTCTTTGTTGATTACCTTTGTTTCTGTTTCCTTGGACACTAGAATCTCCAGTGTTTCTTACAGCACTTTCAGAAGCATATGTTAACTAGAGAAGAACTAGCACAGCTCTAACTTGAAGAATCAATGGAAAAATGGAAATTGTAAGTTTCCATAGAACTGCTGTTTCTTCAGGAATCTCTGTGTTATGGCATTAACCTACATAGGTAATACAGGGTATTTTGGTTTCAAGTGTTACAAATATGAGAAACTGAACCTCACATTGATTCCAATAGCAAATTCAAGCTAATTCTGTTATTCTTTACCAGATTTTATGATTTGCAATGCTAATCTTCACAAAATTGAAATAAACACTTATTTTGTTCATTAGCTCAGATTCTGCTTTCTTGGACACTAGAATCTTCAGTGTTTCACACAGCACTTTCTGAAGCCTATGTTAACTACAGCAGAAGAAGCACAGTTCTCACTTAAAGAATAACTGGAGAAATGTAAATGGTATGTTTCCATAGAACTTTGTTGTTTTTTCAGGAACTTCTGTGTTATGGCATTGGCCTACATAGGGAATACAGGGTATTTAGGTTTCAAGTGTTACAAATATGAGAAACTGAACCTTATAATGATTCCAATAACAAATTCAATCTAAACCTGTCATTCCACAGCAGATTTTATGATTTGCAGCGAGAATCTTCATACAATTCAAAGAAACACTTAATTTGGTCATTAACTCTGTTTCTGCTTCCTTGGACACTAGTAACTTCAGTGTTTCTTAGAGCAATTTCTAAAGCTTATATTAACTACAGCAGAACTAGCATGGTTGTAAACTGAACAATCACTGAAGGAATGGAAATGTTAAGTTTCCATAGAACTTTTCTGTTTCTTCACTTATATTGGTGTTATGGCATTGGCCTACTTAGGGAATACAGGGTATTCTGGTTTCAAATGTTGCAAATATGAGAAACTGAAACTTACATTGATTCCTATAACAAATTCAAGCTAATTCTGTCATTCAGCACCAGATTTTATGATTTACAATGAGAATCTTCATACAATTCAAAGAAACATTTAATTTGTTCATTAACACCATTTCTGCTTCCTTGGACACTAGAAAGTTCAGTGTTTCTTAGAGCATTTTCTAAAGTGTATGTTAACTACAGCAGAACTAGCAAAGTTATAACCTAAAGAATCCCTGGAGAAATGGAAATGTTAGTTTCCATAGCAGTTTGCTGTTTCCTCAAGAATCTCTGCGTTATGGTATTGGTCTAAATAGGGAATACACAGTATTCTGGTTTCAAGTTTTACAAATATGAGAAACTGAACCTTACATTTATTCCAATAACAAATTCAAGCTAATTCTGTCATTCTTCATGAGATTTCATGATTTGAAATGGGAATCCTCATACAATTCAAAGAAAAACTTATTTTGTTCATTAGCTCTGTTTCTGCTTCTTTTGACACTAGAATCTCCAGTGTTTCTTAGAGCACTTTCTGAAGCATATGTTAACTACAGCAAAACAAGAAAAGTTCTAACTTGAAGAATAATTGGAGCAATGGAAATGGTAAGTCTCCATAAAAATTTGCTATTTCTTCACAGATCTCTAAGTTATGACATTGGCCTACATAGGGAATACAGCGTATTATGGTTTCATGAGTTACAAATATGAGAAACTGAACCTTACAATGATTCCAATAAAAAATTCAAGCTAATTCTGTCATTCTTCACAAGATTTCATGATTTGCAATGGGAATCTTCATGCAATTCAAAGAAACACTTACTTTGTTCATTACCTTTGTTTCTGCTTCCTTGGACACTAGAATATCCAGTGTTTCCAAGAGCACTTTCTGAAGCTTATGCTAACTATAGCAGAACTAGCACAAGTCTAACCTGAAGAATCACTGGAGAAATGGAAATGGTAAGTTTCCATAGAACTTTGCTGTTTTTTTCAGTAATCTCTGTGTCATGGCATTGGCCTACATAGGGAATAGAGGGTATTCTCGTTTCAAGTGTTACAAATATGAGAAACTGAACTTTACATTGATTCCAATAACAAAGTCAAGCTAATTCTGTCATTCTTCACCAGCTTTCATGTTTTGCAATGGGAATCTTCATACAACTCAAAGAACCTCTTACTTTGTTCATTACCTTGGTTTCAACTTCCTTGGACACTAGAATATCCAGTGTGTCCTAGAGCACTTTTTGAGGCTTATGTTAACTACAGCAGATCTAGCACAGTTCTAACCTGAAGAATCACAGGAGAAATGGAAATGGTAAGTTTCAATAGAACTTTGCTGTTTCCTCATGAATCGCTTTGTTATGGCATTGGCCTACATAGAAAATACAGCTTATTATGGTTTCAAGTGTTACAAATATAAGAAACTGAATCTTACAATGATTCCAATAACAAATTCAAGCTAATTCTGTCTTTCTTCACCAGATGTCATGATTTGGAATTGGAATCTTCAAACAATTCAAAGAAACACTTACTTTGTTCATTGCCTTTGTTTCAGCTTCCTTGGACACTAGAATATCCGGTGTTTCCTAGAGCACTTTCTGAAGCTTATTTTAACTACAGCAGAACTAGCACAGTTCTAACCTGATGAATCACTGGAGAAATGTAAATGGAAAGTTTCCATAGAACTTTTCTGTTTCTTCAGGAATCTCTGTGTTATGTCATTTGCCTACATAGGGAATACAGCGTATTATGATTTCAAGTGTTACCAAATATGAGGAACTGAACCTTACATTGATTCCAATAACAAAGTTGAGCTAATTCTGTCATTCTTCGCCAGATTTCATGATTTGCACTGGGAATCTTTATACAAATCAAAAAAACAATTTGTTCATTATCTCTATTTCTGCTTCCTTGGACACTAGAATATCCAGTGTTTCCTAGAGCACTTTCTGAAGCGTATGTTAACTACAGAAGAACTAGCACAGTTGTAACTTGAAGAATCACTGAATGCAATGAAATGGTAAGTTTCCATAGAACTTTGCTGTTTCTTCAGGAATCTCTGTGTTATGGCATTGGCATACATTGGGAGTACAGGGTATTCTGGTTTGAAATGTTGCAAATATGAGAAATTGAAACTTACATTGATTCCTATGACAAAGTCAAGCTAATACTGTCATTCTTCATCAAATTTCATGATTTGCAATGGGTATCTTCATACCATTCAAAGAAACACTTACTTTGTTCATTAGCTCTGTTACTGCTTCCTTGGATACTAGAATCTCCAGTGTTTCTTGGAGCACTTTCTGAAGCTTATGTTAACTACAGCACAACTAGCATAGTTGTAACGTGAAAAATCACTGGAGGAATTGAAATGGTAAGTTTTCATAGAACTTTGCTGTTTCTTCAGTAATCTCTTTGGTATGGTTTTGGCATACATATGGAATACATGGTACTCTTGTTTAAAGTGTTAGAAATATAAGAAACTGAACCTTACATTGATTCCAATAACAAATTCAAGCTAATTCTCTCATTCTGCACCAGATTTCATGATTTGCAATGAGAATCTTCATACAATTCAAAGAAGCACTTAATTTGTTCATTAACTCTGTTTCTGATTCCTTGGACACTAGAAACATCAGTGTTTTTTATAGGACTTTCCAAAATGTATATTAACTACAGCAGAACTAGCACAGTTCTAACCTGAAGAATCACTGGGGAAATGGAAATGGTAAGTTTCCATAGAACTTTGCTGCTTTCAAGAATCTCTGTGTTATGGCATTGGCCTACACAGGGAATACAGCATATTATGGTTTCAAGAATTACAAATATGAGAAACTGAACCTTACAATGATTCCAATAACAAATTCAAGTTAATTCTGTCATTCTTCACCAGATTTCATGATTTGCACTGGGACTCTTCATACAATTCAAAGAAACACCTACTTTGTTCATTACCTCTGTTTCTGCTTCCTTGGACATTACAAACTTCAGCGTTTCTTAGAGCAGTTTCTAAATCTTATGTTACTACAGCAGAACTAGCACAGTTCTAACCTGAAGAATCACTGGAGGAATGGAAATGGTAAGTTTCCATAGAACTTTGCTGTTTCTTCAGGAATCTCTGCGTTATGGCTTTACCCTACATAGGGAACAGAGTATTCTGGTTTCAAGTGTTACAAATATGAGAAACTGAACCTCACATAGAGTCCAATAACAAATTCAAGCTAAATCTGTCATTCTTCAACAAATTTCACGATTTGCCATGGGAATCTTCATACAATTCAATGAAACACTTTCTTCATTAGCTCTGTTTCTGCTTCCTTGGACACTAGAATATCCAGTGTTTCTTAGAGCACTTTCTGAGGCGTATGTTAACTACAGCAGAACTAGCACAGCTCTAACTTGAAGAATCACTGGAATCTGCTAATCTTCACACAATTGAAATAAACACTTACTTTGTTCATTAGCTCAGATTCTGCTTCCTTGGACACTAGAATCTTCAGTGTTTCACACAGCACTTTCTGAATCGTATGTTACCTACAGCAGAAGAAGCACAGTTCTCGCTTGAAAAATAACTGGAGAAATGTAAATGGTAAGTTTCCATAGAACTTTGCTGTTTTTTTCAGGAATCTCTGTGTTATGGCATTGGACTACATAGGGAATAAAGGATATTCTGGTTTCAAATGTTACAAGTATGAGAAACTGAACCTTACATTGATTCCAATTACAAATTCAATCTAAACCTGTAATTCTGCAGCAGATTTCATGATTTGCAATGAGAATCTTCATACAATTCAAAGAAACACTTACTTTGTTCATTACCTTTGTTTCTGCTTTCTTGGACACTACAAACTCCAGTGTTTCTTAGAGCACTTTCTGAAGCATATGTTAATTTTAGCAGTACTAGCACAGTTCTACCTTGAAGAACCACTGCTGAAATGAAAAAGGTAAATTTTCATAGAACTGTGCTGTTTCTTTAGGAATATATGTGTTATGGCATAGATCTACATAGGGAATACACGGTGTCTTGATTTCAAGTGTTACAAATATGAGAAACTGAACCTTACTTTGATTCCAATAACAAAATCAAGCTAATTCTGTCATTCTACACAAGATTTCATGATATGCAATGAGAATCTTCATACAATTCAAAGAAACACTTACTTTGTTCATTAGCCATTTTTCTGGTTCCTTGGACAATAGAAATTCCAGTGTCTCTAATTTTTTTTAATTTTTAACATTTTATTGTTTTTGTATTACATCCATTCCCTTTTTATTCCCTCTGTCCTTCTTCCCACCCACCCATTCTCCCCGAATTCATTTCCACGTGTTGTCCATTTCCATGCTTCCTTTATATTAGATTCTTGTCTTAGCTGCTCCCCTTTCCTGCCTCTGACTCCACCCTCCCCCAATCCCTTTCTCCCTTACCACTGAAGACTTATTCATTGTATTCATATATTTGGTTCTGTTTTGATTGTTAGATTTGCTCATTATTTTCCTGCAATGGGTGAGATCATATGATACTTGTCCTTCACTGACTGGCTTATTTCACTAAGCATAATACTCTCCAGTTCCATCCATGTTGTTGCAAAGGGTACAAGTTCCTTCTTTCTTTCAGCTATATAGAATTCCATTGTGTAAATGTACCAAAGTTTTTTGATCCAATCATCCACTGATGGGCACTTAGGCTGTTTCCAGCACTTGGCTATTGTAAATAGTGCTGCTATGAACATAGGTGTACATAGGTTCTTATGAATTGGTGTTTCAGCATTCTTTGGGTATAGTCCAAGTAGTGGAATTGCTGGATCAAAAGGCAGTTCTATTTTTAATTTTTTTAAGGAGACCCCATACTGTTTTCCAGAGTGGCTGTACCAGCCTACCTTCGCACCAACAGTGTATGAGGGTTTCCATTGCCCAGCTTCCTTGCCAACACTTGTTGTTTTTTAATTTGCTAATGATTGCCATTCTGACAGGTGTGAGGTCGTATTTATTGTGGTTTAATTTGCATCTCTCTGATGACTAGTGATGTTGAGCATTATTTCTCTGGGCCCTTTGTATATCTTCCTCAGTGAGTTGTCTCTTCAGGTCCTTTGCCCATTTGTTAATTGGGCTGTCTGTCTCCCTGGTGTTGAGTCGCATTAGTTCTTTATATATCTTGGAGATCAGACCCTTGTCTGAGGTATCATTGGCAATTATGTTTTCCCATACAGTTGGTTCCCTTTGAATTTTGCTGATATTTTCTTTAGCTGAACAGAAACTTTTCCATTTGATCTAGTCCCATTTGTTGATTAATTCTTTGATTTCCTTTGCCCTTGGTGAAGTATCAGTACACATATTTTTGCGTGGAATATCCGAAAGTTTGCTGCCTATATTTTTCTCCAGGAATTTTATGGTGCAAATGCTTATGTTTAAATCCTTTATCCATCTTAAGTTTATTTTGGTGTATGGTGTAAGTTGGTGGTCTAGTTTTATCTTTTTGCATGTTGCTGTCCAGTTCTCCCAACACCATTTGTTGAAGAGACTGTTTTTACTCCATTGGATATTCCTTCCCCCTTTGTCAAATATAAGTTGACCATAGAGTCCTGGGTTAATTTCTGGGCTCTCTATTCTGTTCCATTGATTTATATGTCTATTCTTATGCCAGTACCATGCTGTTTTGATGACAGTACCTAGTAGTATTGTTTGAACTCCAGTATTGTGATTCCTCCTACCTTGTTCTTCTTTCTCAAGGTTCTGGTGGCAATTTGTGGGTGTTTTTGGCTCCATATAAATTTTTGAAGTATTTTTTCTATTTCTGTGAAGTCTGTCATTGGTATTTTAATTGGGATTGCATTGAGTATGTAGACTGATTTGGGTAGTATGGACATTTTAATTCTTCCCATCCATGAATGTGGTATATGCTTCCATTTATTTGTGTCTTCCTTGATTTCTTTCTTCATTGTTCTGTAGTTTTCTGAGTACAGGTCTTTTACCTCCTTAGTTAAGTTGATTCCTAGGTACTTTATTTTTCTTGTTGCTATGGTAAACGGGCTTTGTTTTCTCACTTCTATTTCTGTTGTTTCATTATTGGTATACAAACATGCTTTTGATTTCTGGATATTGACTTTATACCCAGCTATTTTGCTAAATTTGCTTATTAGGTGGAGTAAGATTTTGGTGTTGCCCATCCGTTTTTGTACGTACACTATCATATCATCTGTAAATAATGACAGTTGGACTTCCTCATTTTTAACTTGGATACCATTGATTCCTTTTCCTTCTCTGATGGCTATAGCTAGAACTTCCAAAACAATGTTGAATAGAAGTGGAGAAAGTGGACAGCCTTGTCTCGTTCCTGATCTTAGGGGGAAAGCTTTCAGTTTTTGTCCATTAAATTTGATGTTGGCTTCAGGTTTCTCATAGATGGCCTTTATGATATTGAGGTATGCTCCCTCTATTCCCATTTTGCTGAGGGTTTTTATCATAAATGGTTGCTGAACTTTATCAAATGCTTTTTCAGCATCTATTGATATGATCATATGGTTTTTATCTTTCAATTTGTTGATGCGGTGTATTACATTTATTGATTTACCAATGTTGTACCATCCTTGCATCCCTGGGATGAAACCCACTTGATCATGTTGTATTACCTTTGTAATATACTGCTGAATCCAGTTGGCCAATATTTTGTTGAGTAATTTAGCATCTATTTTCATCAGAGATATTGGCCTGTAGCTTTCTTTCTTAGTTGTATCTTGCCTTGGTTTTGGGATTACAATAATATTGCCCTCATAGAAAAAGTTTGGGTGTCTTCCCTCTTCCTGAATTTTTTGGTATAGTTTGAGGAGGATAGGAGTTCGTTCTTCTTTAAATGTTTGGTAAAATTCACCTGTGTTGCCATCTGGTCCAGGGCTTTTGTGCTTTGGGAGATTTTAGATTACTTCTTTAATTGCACTAGTTGTTATTGGCCTATTGAGGCTTTCTGCTTCTTCTGGGTTCAGTTTTGGTAGATTATACCTTTCCAAAAATGTGTCCATTTCATCCAGGTTGTCATATTTTTTTTTTTTTTGTCATAGAGTTGTTTGTAGTAATTTCTTACAATCTTTTGTATTTTTGAGGTATCAGTTATGATTTTCCCTCTTTCAGTTCTGATTCCTTATATTTGGGTCCTCTCTCTCTTTTTCTTGATGGGTGTGGATAAAGACTTGTCAATTTTGTTTATTTTTTCAAAGAACCAGTTCCTGGACCTGTTGATTCTTCGAATTATAGTTTGAATCTCTGCGTTATTTAGTTCTGCTCTGATCTGGATGATTTCTTTCCTTTTACTTGCTTTGGCTTTTTTTGTTGTTGCTCCTCTAGTTCTTGCAGCTTTGTGGTTAGGTCGTTTTTATAAACTTCTTGTAACCTTTTTTGGAAGGCCTGTATTGCCATAAATTTCCCCCTGAGAACTGCCTTTGCTGTATCCCATAGGTTTTGGGCTGTTGTGTGTTCATTGTCATTTGTTTCCAGGAACTTTTTGATTTCATCTTTGATCTCATTGTTGACCCCTTCATTGCTTAAAAGCATGTTATTCAGTCTCCATGAGTTAGAGAATTTTTGGGTTTTTCCCTTGAATTTGGTTTCTAGTT
>PVIW01016760.1:0-15766 GCA_004026585.1 Noctilio leporinus | reverse complement strand
GCTGCTGCCCTTTCTTGCCTCTGCCCCCCACCCCCACCCCCAACCCCTTTCCCTCTGACCACTGAAGGCCTATTCACTGTATTCATATATTTGGTTCTGTTTTGCTTGTTGTTAGTTTTGCTCATTATTGTCCCGTAATGGGTGAGATCATATGATATTTGTCCTTCACTGACTGGCTTATTTCACTAAGCATAATACTCTCCAGTTCCATCCATGTTGTTGCAAAGGTACAAGTTCCTTCTTTCTTCCTGCTATATAAAATTCCATTGTGTAAATGTACCAAAGTTTTTTGATCCAATCATCCACTGATGGGCACTTAGGCTGTTTCCAGCACTTGGCTATTGTAAATAGTGCTGCTATGAACATAGGTGTACATAGGTTCTTATGAAGAGGCATATGAAAGAATGCTCAACATCACTAGTCATCAGAGAGATGCAAATTAAAACCACAATAAGATACCACCTCACACCTGTCAGAATGGCAATCATCAACAAATCAACAGACAACAAGCGTTGGCGAGGATGCGGGGCAAAGGGAACCCTCATACACTGTTGGTGGAAATGCAGGCTGGTGCAGCCACTGTGGAAAACAGTATGGGGTTTCCTTAAAAAACTAAAAATGGAACTGCCTTTTGATCCAGCAATTCCACTACTTGGATTATACCCAAAGAATCCTGAAACACCAATTCATAAGAACCTATGTACTGTAACCTTTCTTTACATCAATGTCACATCACTGCTGAAGAGTAAGCATCCTAATTCACACAAGGGTCAATACCATAAGCACCCTAATAATTGTTGTCTTTTTCTTCCAGAAACATTATTCTGTTCAGCAGGTTTATACATATACATAAAGACTATATTTTCCAATGCCCTGAATTACAGATCCAAGATACACTAAAAAAATCAATTTAGATCTATACTCAAATTTAGGAATCTCTAGGAAATGTATTTTCAGTAACAGAGGACTTTGGGGTGTTCATTTCAGTTCTGGTTGATTGCACACATGACAACCTTAAAATTTTCTAACTCACAGAACCTGGCTTAATGAATGGTGGGAATTTGTAGCAAATTGTACAGTTGTTGGGCTGCTTATTTAAAGCAGTCTGCAAAGACATTTTATAATGAAACTAGTGAGCATTAATGATGATTTAAATAGTCACTGATAGAACCCTAATGTATATTCAGTTAAAGCATAATGAGCAATGACAAAAAGGTTCCTAAACGTTTTATAAATTGGTGGCTACCATTTATAGCACTATTGAGCATTTGTTAAATCAAAGCATCTTAACATCTTCAGTTTCCCTTTCTTTCAAAATAAAAATTGTTCACTTACTCTAACTATACGAGTGTGTTTTTTAAAAGTAACATATAATTTTAAATTATAAATGAGGATGTCATGAAAAGAGACCTTACCCACCATCAAGTCCAAAGGTAGTCTACTATATATTATTTTCATGTGTTGCCTTTTAATTACTGAGCTCTGTTTAATGCTCTTGAGCAGCTGACCTTAGTCTATTGATATGCACCATTTCTAGATGTGTTGCTCATTTCTGATCAGTGTATAAGTTCTATGTTTTTCTTTAACTATATTTGATCATGAGATCCTTCAATCCTATTTAACATTTCCTTCACTATAAACAAATATTTCCGTTCAAATGGTGACAGTGCAAAAGACAAACATGGGCAAAAGTGAAGTGTGAACACTAAAGGCATGGTGAGGTAACTGCACTGTGATAGTAATCCTGTTATAATTGATGCTGATTTTTTCATAGTTCTTTAGTGTCTACAACTTTCGATTGAACCATTAAAACATAGACTTCAAAAATGTGAAGCACCTGTAAATAGTTTAAGAACTCTGACTTAGATATTCATTTAATAAATGGTGTATTACTTCATTCCACAAGATTAAAGAGAACACAAAAGACATGGGCTTCTGAAGACCATCTGTGAAATCATATAACAGTGAATTTATAGCTGTAATTTCTATATATTTTCCTAAATTATAGATGCTTAAATATTAGCAAGACCAGCAACTAAACACATTATCAATAATAAAAAACTTTTCTTTTTGCATAGGGTTTTTAGCTTCTTTCTTTTCCTTTGTAATTTGTATAGGAATTAATTAAAAGGGTTTTGGTCAATGACTTAATTGGAGCTAAATACAACTGCTGAACTTTGTAACTATATGACTTTAGACAGGTTATTTATCTATTGTAAAATTTATATTTTTATCAACAAAATAGAACACTATACTTGTCAAATTATTTTCAAGGCTATATAAAAAAAAAAAACAAAACATCAAGTGCTTGGCATAGTGCCTCCTGGCCCATGCTATTCCTGGAAGAAAAGGAAGGTTATTAACCTGAGGTCTTTAAAATGGCTCTCATGAGGTTTGTTTCCTGCTACAGACACCCTTGGAAAACCAATTAGAGAAAAATAGAAGTAAGGCAAAAGGGAAAGTTGGTGAGTGAAAAGCTCCTGACTTCCCATGTTGACTGTAATGCATTCAGAAATTGAGCAGAAATTTGATTGCCACTCAGGGTTATCAAAAGTTTCAATTTGGGGCCTATGCAAAGTGAAGCTGTAGTAGACTTCCACAATGGGTCTGTGGGCCTATATACAGGACTAGAACAGCTTACAAAGCACATACATGGCTGAAGCTCTGCTTTGAAGCATGTGGGTGGCTCAGGAAATATATGAATCTTTGAAAATGGATCAATTTATCTCTGGATAAAAATGTTTAGAGTAATTATATAGAAGTCCTTTCTGGATTAAGAGAATATTTACCCAAGCCTCAATTACATCTATAAAATTTTGCAACCAGGGTGCCTGATACACAAGCGAACAAAACCAGGCACATGAGGAGACAATATTTATTAGAGCCAATAGAAATTCTAGCAAACCAGAATGGTTGATATGCTGGATTTAAAATAACCATGATTACTACATTATAAGTTACCGCATTGAAATTTTCAGCAGAATCCTGAAAACTACCAAAAACTATGATACAATAGATTAGAAAAGGAACTAAATTAACAATTTTAACACAGAAAAGCAAAGTATCTAATTGTGATATTTAATAGCAGGTTAGACCACAATGAAGATAAATTTTGTGAACTTGAAGGCGGTTTGGAAGAAAGTAAAATAAAGTATAAAAAGACAAAAGGAAATAAAGGGAAAAGAGACAGAAAGGATTCAATGAGAACATGTAGCATAATTAAAGGCTTGGGAGAAGATGAGAGAGGCAATAAGGCAGAAATGGATCAATAAACTGTGGTACATTTACACAATGGAATACTACACAGCAGAATGAAAGAAGAAGCTCCTATCTTTTGCAGTAGTATGGTTGGAACTGGAGAGTATTATGTTTAGCGAAATAATCCAAAACAAATACTATATGATCTCAATACAGAAAATGAATGAACAAAACAAACAGATGAATAGAATGGAACCAGACATGGAAAAATGAAGCAGAATGATGGTGACCAGAGGGGAGTAAGGGGCAGTGGGGGAGAATGGGGTAGAGATTAGATGAGAAGCTTAAGTGAAAGACCCATGGGCATGAACAAGGAAGTGGGGATTGTGGGAGAGGGGAGAGGGAATAGGGAAGAGCAACTGGGGAAAAATGAAACAACTGTAATACAATGATGACAAATTAATAAAAAAAAGGAATTGTGGATGTCAAATTTTTAAACTGAAAGATGGTAACTGTCACTGGTTATGAGGGAAAGGTGCATTGAAACCTTAATGTGATACTACTAGACACATTCCGAAATGATAATTCCAAGTGTGAGTAAGGATGAGGAAACAAAAGCTGCTGCACAATGAAACTTGTGTAAATCTTGTAATATTGTTTGGCATTATCAAAATTAAACAAATACAATTCTACTCAAAAGAACTATTTTCAGTAGACTGTATGTACTCCAAAACACACACATTTATAATGTTCATATTCATAGAAACATTATTATTGCCCAACCTAGAGAAAAAAGGTCCATCAGGAATAGAATGACTAAATTATTGAATATTCATATAATGGAATACTACATCGTAATGAAAATGAAGGAATTAGAGCCACACAAAATACATAGGTAAATCTCCACAGACATAATGCTAAGGAAAAGATGGCAAATGCCAGATAGGAAGGGGTTGAGATGTGGGTGGAAAAGGTGAAGGGGGCTCAGAAGCACAACTTGCCAATTAATAGAATAAATAATGGGTATGTAATGTACAGCACAGGGAATATAGTCAATAATATTGTAAGAACTATGGATGGTGTCAGAGTGATACGAGACTTCCCATGGTGACACTTTGTAAAGTATACGAATATTTAATCCTTACGTTTTATACCTAAATCTAATACCATATTGTATGTCAACTATAATATTTTAAAAGGTATTTGCAAATGAGAAAGTCAGAAAAAGAAGATGGTAAAAATTATATTCTGCACAATTATATTTATACAAAGTTTAAACATTGGTGGAACTAAATTATGTCATTAGAAATTTAAATGATGATCACTGTTGGTGAGAAGAATGAGGATTATAATTGGGATGGGGTACAAAAGCATAGTGTAGGGCACTGAATCTAGCACTAGATCTGGACAGTGGATAAATGGGAACATTCACTTTGTATTTATTTATTGAGCTATACTGTTAAAACTTGTAAAGTTTGTGGTGGGTTACATTTTAATTTAAATGTTTAAAATATGGGCAGGTAGCTTGGTCACTTTCGGAACTTGCCAGCAAAAATATAAGAAGATGGTAAATCTTATAAATAATTAGTAAATTCATATTAAAACCAAAATGAATTATCATTAAACACCACCATAATGCCTAAAATTAATAATTAAAGGACATTATCCTCTAGAACTCTCATATATTGCCAGTGGGAATATGACTGTTATAAGCACTTGGAAAACTCTTCAGCATTATCTACCAAAGTTAAATATATGTACCATTACCTCACCATTCTTTCTTAACCATACACCCAACAGAAATTCTTGCGTATGTGCACAAAGAGACAAGTACAAGGATATAACAGCATTATTTATAATATTCAAAAACTGGAAATAAACATTTCATAACAGTAGAATAGATAAATACTTCATAGAGGGCTCATATAAGAATATACTATATACTTACAGCTTTGTGTCACAGAATGCATGAATCTTTCATGCAGGGAAATAATGTTTTTGTTTACATTTTCAAGAAATAATGATTATGTGATACTTTCTATATGCTATATGTTCTTTCACAGATTGTATATTTGTTAAATTATTTTTCACAATAATTTTATCAAGTACATGCTTTTAAAATCCCTACTTTACATACAAGAAACAGAGGCAAAGATAGTTTAACTTACTCTAGATCATAGTTTTTTTAAAAAATATAGCCAAGAAAATATGTAAAATGAACAGATCTCTACTTTTATTATCAATATAATAAACTATAAAACAGTAAATGCTGTAGTTTAGCTTTTGGATGAAGTGGGCTAAAATGCATTCCAACTGGGTAATATTTTAACTTCCAGATAACCCAATAAAAATGTACAAAAATGCAAAATGCTCCTCAGTATGTGAAGCGTGGCATCTTTGACCAATGTGCAACCTCCAATAGCCTTGAAAAATTATTAATCATATTCTTTGTTCCAGAAAACTGGACTCTATGAATATCTATTTTATTCAAAATTGAACTATAATTAAGTTCTACCAAATCACTGACAAAGCTCATTGTCTTTTTCCCTACTCAAGCATAATAAATATATCCTTTATTATATTCTCCTATGTTGCTTACAGATTGTATAATTACACACAGTATATCATTTTGGCTAGTACTACAGCATTTTATTTTTCCAGTTTCCAGTTTCTTTTTAAAAAAGTGTCATCCTGGCTAGTGGCACGGTGGATAAGGTGCCAGCTTGTGAACCCAAAGGTCGCTGGTTCAATTCCCCAGCCAGGGCACATAACCAGGTTGCAAGGCAGGTCCGTAGCTGGAGAGAAGTGAAAGACAACCATACACTGATGTCTGTCTCCCTCTCTTCCTCTCTCCCTTCCCCTCTCTCTGAAAATAATAAATAAAATCTTTAAAAATATATATTTTAAATGTCATCCAAAGCCTCCATTTTAAAGTCTAATATCTCTTCTGCCAGTCCAGGGCTATACTGCTATAAATAAGATTTCATTAGTATTTCCTCTTTGGATTCTCTGAGTCTTCAGACTCAGCTAGTTTTATACTTCTAAAATATTTTAAGCCTTTCATGAAATAAATGTTACCTCAACTCTCACAGGAATCTTTGACTAAAAAAAAAAAAAAAAAAAATTCTAAATACCCATTGAATTCTTATAGTAAATTTCATTCACTGTTTTAAAGATTACGTACTTTGCTATGAGCTTAATATAAAAATGTTAAATATTTGCATGCCTTGAACCAGTTAATATCTGCTTTTCATCTCTGAGTGTCAATATTTATAAGTTAGCACTTATGGTCTTCCTTTGGTCACAGTCTTTCCATTTATGTAGTCTGGTGTAAATGTGGGAAGAATACAGAACAATTACTTAGCTTTCTGTAAGTGGTAAAATATCTCCCTGTATGCTGTGATGCTGCAGTTCCACAGCCCTTTCTAATTGGCCTTCTCAAATAGTCACCCCAAAGCTTCAATGCTCTCTTTGCCTCACCTCTGTATGGCTTTCTCAGTCATTTCAACTTTTTCCTCTTCTTTTTACAGAGCTCCACCTCTATGAGGACATGACTGCCTTTATGCTATCTCTTCCTTGAAGGTCATAATGGAATTAACACAGTATCTATGGTGATTTGATAGAGGCCCCGTACAGCTGACCAGACCTTGTGTGTCTTCTTCCTAACCAGGCTCATTCATTGCTCTTCTCTTTTTCCCATTAGCCCAGTCATGCACAGCCACACTGCGTCTTATTTTCTTCTTCCAATGCACCTGACTTGGATTGACTCCAGGCTTATGCTTACAACTTTTTTCCTTTCCCTCTGCAATTTCATATCTGCCTGCTGGAATATCAGCATAGATGGCACTGTAGCCAATAAAACAGATTCAACCAAGTCTGGGTTAAATAAATAAATTTTTCTTAAAGGTTAGTGTATCCTGTAGAATCTTCGATCCAGGAAGAATGTTGTTAAAAGTAAATGAAAAGACACTGGTGTGTCAAGAGCCAAGTCACAACAGTTTGTGTGACCTTCATCTCCTCCTGGACCTCAGTGTTTTTCATTGTGAGATCAGAGGTCTTGATTATGGGGCTTCAGAAGGACTTTGAAATTCTAACATGTGATTTAGTAATTTTTAAAAATACTATATCAAAATATACCTTTTGTATATTTTCATGTTTTATGTATATTCCATACAACTTTCATGATTTTATTATTTGATGACCTGAAAGGGCTTTAACAATAAAGTAAACTTAAATATTTGATTGCTCCACTTAAAAATGAAAATGATAGTTATTTATTGAGGCTTATTATTCCAAATATTTTATATGTATTATCTCACACTGAAATTTGTTCACCTTTCCTATACCAGAGACAAAAAAATGAAATTCACATGAACTGTTTTTTGTATTTTAGAATGAGATCAGAGGCAAGTTGATGACATCCTTATCAGTAACACCATTGCTAAAGGCAGCAGATGTGAACAGTGAAGGACACAACACAGGTTGCTAGAAACAGAGACCACATATTCCTTGTGGATTTCCTCATCTTCGTAATACTTGATAATATTCCACTTTAATGATTAATGATAACATGTATAGTTTTAAATAGCCACTAATACATGCACTTACATTTAGAGCAAAATATCAATCACAGAAGTGGTGAAAGTTATAGTCATGGGACTTTTAATGTTTTTTTTAATTGAATGAGGAAATCCCTTCTCTCCCAAAAGGAATAAACTAACAAAATCATGATAGAGATTAATTTACAGTGGATGTCATAGAATTATGGTTTATTAACTCAAATGCTTTCAATGGCCTAGCTTACTTGCCCAAGGCCACATATAATATGTTAGTGGCAAATGCTAATTTATCCTAACACATTTAAATATGTATTCTAAAGTTATATACATCTTGATATTTATGCCGCATAATAAGATGAATATCATACTATATTAAAAACACTTTTGGGATAAGGCATAATTTAAATCAAAGAAATTTATATGGTTTTGTATGTTTATATAATTGGGTATTCATGTGTATTTAAAATTTAAGAACATACTGGCTGACTAGGCCCAGACTGGGACATGAGCTGATGTCACCAAGCATAGGAAATAAAAAGAGTGCACCTCTACACCACAGAAGGTCACACCACTAAGACAGTAAGTCAAAGCAGACCAATTTAAGAAGCAGAAACAAGAGCCACCTAAAATGGGGAGACAAAGAAATGAACCCTCAGCAAGTGGAAGGGAGGAATCCCCAGGAAGGATTCAACAGAAATAGAGGAAAGCACCCTAGCAGACATGGAATTTAAAATAATGATGATAGAGAATCTCAATGAGTTCAGCGAGTTCAAAGAAAACTACAAACAACTTCAGGGAAACTACAAAGAACTCCAGGAGAACTATAAAGAACTCCAGGGAAGCTACGAGGAACTTACTAAGAACTACACGAGCATTAAAAAGAATGTAGACACCATCAATAAGATCCAGGAAGAAATGAAGAATACTATTTCTTTTTCTTTTTTTTAAATTTTATTGTTGTTGTATTACATACATCCCCTTTTTGCTCCCCTCTGTCCCCCAAGAATACTATTTCTGAATTGAAGAACACAGTAGAAGGAATCAAAAGCAGGCTAGAGAAAGCAGAGGATCGGATCAGCAAGCTGGAGGTCTATATAGAAAAAAATTCCTAGGCAGTGCAATAAAATGAAAAAAGACTGAAAAAGAATGAAGAGGTTTTAAAAGAGTAGCAGGACAACATGAAACATATTAACATTTCTGTCATAGGGATACCAGATGGAGAAGAGGAGGAGCAAGGGATAGAAAACCTGTTTGAAAAAGTAATGACAGAAAACTTCCCTAACTTGAGGAGAGAAAATGTCATCCAAACTCAGGAAGCACAGACTTCCCAAGGAAGTCTCTCCCTTTTGGGACAGAAGGGACTTCCTCATTCAATTAAAAAAAAAAAAAAAAGAAAAGAAAAGTCCCAAGGAAGATGAACCCAAACAGACCCACTCCAAGACACATCATGATGAAAATGGCAAATTTCAAAGACAAGAAGAGAATCCCAAAAGCAGCAAGAGAGAGACAACTAATAACATATAAGGGGGCTCTGATAAGGTTATCAGTTGATTTCTCCACAGAAACACAACAAACCAGAAGAGAATGGCAACAAATATTTCAAGCAATGAAAAACAAAGTCCTGCAACTAAGAATACTCTACCCAGCAAGACTGTCATTCAAAATGGAAGTTGAAATAAGGAGCTTCCCAAACAAAAGAAGTCTAGAAGAAGA
The DNA here is from genome assembly GCA_004026585.1 of Noctilio leporinus. Lineage (NCBI taxonomy): Eukaryota > Metazoa > Chordata > Mammalia > Chiroptera > Noctilionidae > Noctilio > Noctilio leporinus. Next base: position 6,296 of record PVIW01016760.1, on the reverse strand, counting down.
TATCTCCACCAAACCAGCATTGTAAGAGATGCTAAAGGTTCTGCTTTAAGAAGATGAAGAAACGGAGAGACAGACAGGAACACAGGTACAAGGGTAAATGGATTAAATGCACCAATCAAAAGATATAGGGCAACTGAATGGATAAGAACCAACTTTAACTTATCGGAAAATCAGGTTACTTGCAATAACTCAGAAAAATTAAATGCAGTTAAGAAAGAAGAAAAAAGTGAGAAAATGTGGATATATATTACAAAGAAGACATGCTATCTTTCGTATTCACTGTTATAAAATAAGTGATTATTTGTGGGTGTGTAATATTACAATGTAATATAACAATTACATTGTTAGTAATTTATGTTTTAAATAGCAACTAACTGGTCATGGGTGTGTTGTGAAATCAGTCAATCTCTAGGTTAGAAAAGATGCTGACAATGAAGACCAAATTGGATAGAAATTGCAAACTACTAAACTATATGATTCATGTACATAGACAATATATATTCTCATATTAGCATGTAAATGAGATGAGATTCCTTTCAACTAAATCTTGGAAATACACATTTCCAGTTATGAAGGCCCCCAAACTGGGGATGCTTAGGAAAAGGAATTAATGCTATAGTAAACTTTATTATTTAAATGTGAACATACCAAATCTCTACGTCAACAGACTATTAAATAGTTCAGGGGTTAGTTTAGGACCACATAGGAAGTCAGCCACAAAGTTTAAAAAATAGCTAGAATATTATTCTACAAAATGATTTAAATCCTTGGGATTTTTATTTTTTACCTCAATTTAGTAGACATAATAATTTCTACTCTGAAGACCAGCTGAGCACTGCAAGTGCCATTATTTCTGAAGGCTTCAACTTGTAAAACACATGTAGAGGAAAAACAGAGGGTATTGAAAGAAGTAAGACCTGTGCACAGCCTAAATACATAAATCTACTATTTAAGATGGAAAATTCCAAAAAGAATAAGTTGTAGTTCCAGTAGCTTAAAATAAAGGTGAGTTGTATTATTGGAGTGGAGAGGATCTGACTCAAAAACCAAATCCATTTTTTTACTATGGGTTTGGCACTGTCTCTAGGACAACTTTCACAAAAGTGAGTTCTGCAATACTCTATTTCTGTGATATAATTCACAAAAATAGCATTCCAGAGTAAAGTAAGTATTAAAGAAGAAAAAAACTGCTTAATTTTGCCACAATATATCTAAAACACTATCATTTAACATGTAATAATTATGTAAGCTATTAGCATATTTTAAATTTTTTTGTATTAACTCTTCATAATCCAGTATGTACTTTAAATATGTGTAAAAATATATATTGGTGTAAATGTATTTTTGCATCTGTTTGGTAATATTGCAATTTGTATTACTTCAAATAGTAATTCTTTAAACAAATGAATTAATGTAGGCATTTTGGAATAATGAAAAGAAAGCTTTGTGTTAATATAATTGAGAAGCTGACAGAAGGCAGTAATTAAATGGTGAATTTTCTGGATGTGAAAGGAAGAAAGAAAAAGTACACATTGGTGGTTACAGAATAGACAGGGGAATGTTAAGAAGAACAAAGGAAGTAGAGAAGCCAAAGAACTTATATGCATGACTCATGGACATGAACTAAGGGTGGCATTGCTGGAGGGAATGGTGTACTGGGTGGAGGGGGGCCAATTGGGGAAAATTGGGACAACTGTAATAGCAAAATAAATAACATATGCTTAAATAAATAAAATAAAATTTAAGAACATTTTTAAAAGTCTTTCACAATTTAGAGTTGATATATGCATTTACCCATATATTTAATGAGTATGAAATGATTTCTATGACTCTGATACTGTGCAAAGTAGAGAATATAATGCATATATAATGAACTCATGGAACCAGAATATTAAAGTTATGACATTTCTTGAGGAGGTATTTATTGTATTGGAACTTTTTTCTTGGAGTAACTCCACCAAGAAAGGTGATGCAGGTAGAATTAATTTTCTTTTATAAATGAAGAAGAAATCATAGAAAGAATTTAGATACTTAGTCCAAGTTACAAAGCATGTTAGCACCAACACCAGGAATTAAATCCATATTTTTAAACTTGTCTTATTGATTCTTCTGAACAACAATGTAATAAAAATGATGCATACAACTATTAAAAAATTATTCCAACCCCATTATTTGTCAAGTAGCATTCATCCAAAATAATGATCTTACAGTAAAACAGGTTTACATAGAAGGAGAAACCACACATTTGAAATGCAACCAGAATCAGAGATTTTTATTTCATGTTTTTCTGTTTCACATATATCGAGAAATAGAAATTAATGGAACATTCAGGGCTCCAAAGACTGGGGGTACAAAAGGGAAGGCCCCTGTTAGCATGACCTCACATGCACTTTGGAAATGCATGAAAGCAGGATAAAGCATTGGATTCAGTTGTTCACCTACATGATACTGTAATTTTAAGCCTGAATATAATGCAATGAATGGATAAAAGGCTGTGCCAACTTAATGGCAGGACAAGAAAACCTTCTGAAATGGTGAGATGAATGATGTATGAGTAAGCATTAACACATGAATTAAGATGAGAGTTTCCTCATCTATATGACATAAATTTAATGAAATTTACTTTACTAATTCCAAGATTGAGGCAATCAGGCTAGGTTTAACACACTGGTAAAATCACTCCATGGTTCCAGATGAGGGATCCCTCATAGAACTTTTTGAAATGATGGAAGTGTTCTACACTCTGTAATATAGTGTCCATTATCCACATGTGGTTATAAAGCACTTGAACGGTGGTTGGTGTAATTAAAGAACTGAATATTTAATTTCATTTAATTATAATTTATTTAAATGTTCATTGTCACAAGTGATTAAGGCTACTGTATCATCCAGTACAGTTCCAGGCTGTACAGCCTGTTTCTAAACTAAGTGATTCACATGTTCATTTGACATAATTTGGCTTGTAACACAGCTTTTAAGGATAGAATTATTCTTAGAGATGATTGAATCTAGTGTTATACTTTTTTAAAAAAGATTTTATTTATTATTTTTAGAGAGAGGGGAAGGGAGAGAAACATCAATCTATGGTTGCCTTTCACCTCCTTCCAGCTATGGATCTGGCTGGAAACCTAGCTTGCAACCTGGTTATGTGCCCTGACTTGGAATCGAACCAGCGACCTTTGGGTTCAAAGGCTGGCACCAATCCACTGAGCCACAGCCAGGTACATGTGTATTTCTAAGTTCTGCATTGTCCTGGTGTTTAATATACTGAAGGAGATGAGTTAAACAATGTCAGAATGACAGTCTTTGTGTAAAATCTATCACTGTTTTTCTCATCTTCAATCCAACAAGTAGTCATTCAAACACAACTAGTCAAATAGTAGTGAGTTTCCTGAAGGGCATATACTGAATTTTATAACTGTTAGGCCAGAGAGGATAAAGACCTGAGTTATCTTCTTGGCCTCTTTAAAGGTTAATTTTAGCAATACTTCTTTTTAGTATCTAATAATAACTAACATAATTATGCTTACTCTTTATCAGTGTCCATCATTAAGATGGTACATTATTTAATGTAATCCCTATTAAGTACATGGCATTATTGCCCTAGTATTATAGATTATGAAACTTGGGTTTACAAACATTAAACATTTTAACTCAGGTCACTGGAGAAAGGTTTCAAACCTAGGAAATCTAATCTCAAAGCCCATATTCTTATCATGATCTCAGTATCCATCCATGTTTTTGAGAATGGCAGTATTTCATTTTTTCTTCTTAGTAGTATAAATCAGACAGAAAAGGTCAAGAACCATATGATTTCCCCATATGTGGGGGAATAGACAACAGTATGGTGGTTGCTGGAGGGAAGAGGATAGAGTGGTAATAGAGTGAAAGGGGTCAAATAACATGGTGATGGAAGAAAATTGACTTGGGGTGGTGAGCACATAGTCATTGTACAGATAATGTATCAGAATTGTAGACTTGAAACCAATGTCACCCCAACAAGTTTACTAAAAAATAAAAATAAAAATGATAGACAAAAAAGCCTGTATTCTTAATCCTTGTACCATCCATAAATAAGAGTTGAACATTCAAACATGGATAAAACCAATCATCTAGCTTTTAAATAATTCAAAGATGAAAGGTTAAATTCTGTTGCTTCCACAGGACAAATGCCAAGGAAGTAATGAAGACTGAGTGTTTTCAATTAACTAGAACATTCATTTCTTCTGAGGCCATGTTATGAATCTCACACCACTGATCTAGCTATTGCTGCATAGCAAATCATCCAAAATTTATCTTCAAATAATAAATATTATTTTTCCCCAAGAACCTGTGGGTTTGCTTGGTATGTGGATTCTCCTTTCACTAATCAGGCTTTGCTAATCTTGGCTGTCTCACTTATTCTTTTCATCTGTGCTGACAGTCATTCTGTGTGACTTCACTTACATGTCTCGCTGTTGAATGTTGGAGACACCTGTCCTTGTTCATGTGATGAACAGGACTCTTAAGAAAGAGGGCAATTCCTTGACCCTTGTAGTTCAGTTGTTTGGGCATTGTTCTGCCAAGCGAAATGTTGCTGGTATGATTCCCAGTCAGGGCACATGCCTGGGTTGTGGGTTCAGTACCTGGTTGGGGCATGTACAAGCGGCAAAAGATTGATGTTTGTCTTTCACATGGGTGTTTCTCTGCCTCTCTTTCTCCCTCCATTCCCACCCCCCTAAAAATAAATAAAATCTTTAAAAAATAGTGTAAGGCCTATTGAAGTTCAGAAAATACACATCATTTCTGTCACCTTTTATGAGACATGGAGTCATAGTCATGATTAGACTTTAAGGATAAATACACTGTTTATAGGAGGGATAGTAAAGTCACATTTCAAAGAAGATGAAGATTTGGGGATCAGTTTGCAGTCATTCTCTCTGTCTCTCTCCCTCTCTCTCTCTCTCTTTCTATCACACACACACTATTATAATGTATCTTATCTTCTGCATGGATAATTCTATCACCACATCACCTGAAAAACACAGTTTCATTTCACATTTGTTCACATAGCCTAGATGTCTCTTTATTTCTGAGAATCCACTAGTACTGATCTACTTTAAAGTATTCTGTTTTTAAGATTTTATTATTTTAGGAGAGAAGGGAAGGGAGAGAGGCAGAGAGGGAGAGAGACATCAATGTATGGTTGCCTTTCACTTGTCTCCAGCTACGGACCTGGCTGGAGACCTGGATTGCAACCTCATTATGTGCCCTGGCTGGGGAATCGAACCAGCAACCTTTGGATTTGCAGGCTGGTGCCTTATCTACTGTGCCACCAGCCAGGGCTGATCTACTTTCTTGACACATTAAATAATTCAAATTGCTTAACTTAAATGTGAGTAGCTAGAAGATAGGCTCTGGGAGATTGATTGGTTTCTAGTATAGTCTCAGAAATTCAAATGAAGCAAGTTTGGGTTTACCGAGGGTTAGAAGGCTTTCTGGATAGCCTTATTTAAGATACACTGTATTTCATACTTAGGGTTTACACTTTTTATAAGACTTTACTTGTTTACCTAAATGTCAGGAAAGTTTAGTACCATCTGCATTCCACCAATTTAATCTCTTTTTGGAAGTGGCAAGGGGAGGTCTGCCCCCATTCCACCAATTAAGTAACTAAATGCACTGTTAGTTAATCAGTATACAGTATTTCATGTGTTCCTCCCAACATGACCATTCAAGTATTACTTCCACATTAATGATGAGCAAGTAGAGGTTAGAGCAGTTAAATAAATTGTCATTTCACAGTTGATTTTTTAAAGCAGAGTTTGAATCCAAATTGATTTAATATAAAAGTCCATTTTCTAAAAATGAAATTGTACTGTGGAAATCTTTGAACAATCAAGCAATTAGAGTAATTTGTAATTTTGTTTCAGAAAAATAATATTTAAAGTAATCTCTGTCTTACCAACTCACAGGCTATAATTTATGAATGAAAGCAATATTTCATTTGATAAGGAAGATCTAGACCTCATCTTTCCAAGACAATTAGTTGACTTGTTATTTTACCTATTCTTTAGTCTTCTTTATTTTTCCTATGTTGTTTATTGCATGTTATCATAATTATTTTTAATACTCTCTCTGGATTATGCATTTTCTGTTTATAAACTAAACACTGATTTATAACACTGGTTGAAATGTGACATGACATTTACTTATTGAAAAAACTTCACTAAGATATTAATATTCTTTTTTTTTTTAAATTTTATTGTTGTTGTATTACATCCATCCCCTTTTTGCTCCCCTCTGTCCCCCTCCCC
>PVIW01016759.1:0-15760 GCA_004026585.1 Noctilio leporinus | reverse complement strand
TCTTCTTCTTCTTCTTCTTCTTCTTCTTCTTCTTCTTCTTCTTCTTCTTCTTCTTCTTCTTCTTCTTCTTCTTCTTCTTCTTCTTCTTCCTCTTCCTCTTCCTCTTCCTTTCCTTCTCTCATTCTCCTACTCCTTTTTCTTCCTCTTCTTCTTATGTTTTAGAGGGATGGATGGGAGGATGGGTGGATGTATAGATGGATGTATAGATGGATGGATGGATGGGTGGATGGATGGATGGACATTTCACTAGTTACTTTTATAAGTTTAACAAATAAACTTCTATTTCTGATTCATCAACTTCTAGGAGTTCATTCTTTTTTCTTTTTCTTTTCTTTTTTTTTTTTTTTTTTGCATTTTTAAAAATTTTTTATTATTGTTGCATTACATCCCTCCCCTTTTTGCTCCCCTCTGTCCCCCTCCCCACCCACCCATTCCCCCCAAAGTCAATCTAGGAGTTCATTCTAAACTTCCCTCTGCAGCATGTTGGAAACCATGCCTTTTCTATCACCTCTTTTATACTCATGTCCTACCACGTGTTATCCATATCCTTCTTTGTCTCTTCTGTCACAATTATACTTGCACATTGGGTAACTCAAAAAGTTAAAACTAAAAAACTGTTGCTTAAACATGAAAGTTTAAACCTAGCATTGTAAGATTTCTAATTGTTAGAATGTGATTCTCTGTATAGTAGCAGATGATGGACTGACAAAGACCAAGAGTGGTGAAGGTGGGACACTTGGTTCAATGGCTATTGGAATACTGCAAATGTGAGAATGTGGCTGCTGCTGTGGTATAAGCAAGACAGAGGGGAAGGTAAGCCATGCCCAAAGCTATAAGCTGGTGTAACTAACCTGGCCTGGAGAAGGAGTAAAAGTCAAAGTTGACTCCAGGTACTAAGCGGCTTAACCAGCAGGTGGTGGTGACTTGTGCTACAGTAGGGAATGGAGGAAAAGCAGGTTTGGGCAGGAAATGCAGAGTTCAATTTGGGGTAAATGGCATGTCAGGTGCCTGCAAGGTACACCTGTCTCTGGTAGTCTTTATCCTGCCCCCCTTTGCCAATCAATTTCTAGCCCACAACCCCATTTTCTATTAGCACTTATGAATACTGGAAATAGTCTTATTTATTTGCTTACTGGTCTGTTGTCAGACCTCTCCCTTGTTCCACATCATATAAAAAGGACCTTTCCACTTGTGATGGCTGAATAATGTTCCATAACTGATTTAATCTAACTCCTGTTCTGAATATGTATCATTTGCATCATTTGCTATTATCAGTTTACTGATTGGCATGTACCTTATTTCCACATGAAGGCCAGTGGAGCTGTCATAGAGAAGTGAAAAGGGAAATGAAAGAAGAGAGAAAAGAGAGAAACAGGGAAGAAAACAGGAAGAAAGTAGAAATAAGAAGCTGACTTTGAAGCAGGGTGAGGAGAGGTCCAGTGAGGTCCACAGGCTCTCATAGATGAAGACAGAGGTCAAAAAGCTGACACATCCCCTATGTCTTCCAAGGCTTTGGATGCCCCTTGTCGCCTATCTGGGGTCTGGGAGACTGGGCTTTGCTCTTCATTCTCCTCCAACACTGAGCCCACAGTCAGTTTCCAATCTGCAGGCTGGAGCCTGCTGAGATGGGTCCTGCAAACCTGCCCTGGGCTCTGGCAGGCTCACCTGTGTGCCTCCTGTTCTAGCCTTCCTTGTTAGGAAACATGTGCTCTCATGCACCGTGTCAGGTACTTGCAAAGAAGCTCACTGCCACAGGGTGGGGGGGGGGGCGGGTATCTATGCCACCTGGTGGTTCTGTCCACTAGTTTAAGGCATGTGTGTAATTTAGGGTGCACTTGGGTATATGGTGCTCAGGCTGCGCTCTGCAGTGTGGAAGGTGGGGAGCACACCAGCTCAGGTAACTCATGTGGGTCCAGTGACTGAGTGTGCTGTTTACCACACTCTCTTGAATTCTCCAGGTAAATAGTCATCCAAAAAGGAAATTGCTTTTTCTCCTCTGTTATGAAGTATATACCAGTTATTTCCTTTGCTTGACTGATTGCATTTTCTAATATGTTCCTGAGACCTACTTTCATCTACTTAGTCACACACTTTTTACTCATTTGTTTCACAGTTATAAACATTGTTTTTCAAGTGTTGGGTCCTTAGCAATATGAAATTGCTTGTCATTGAGAGCATTTAATCCACTCATATTTTCCGATCACCGATCCACACACATTTAACGCATAACAGCTAATTTATTTCCTTTGCTTTTAATCATGAATTTAATTAGTTTGTTATCATGGTTATTTTTACTGGTTTTATGTATCAACAGATATAACATACAAGCAACTAGAAATGGGAGATCCTCCTGGATTACCCGGGCAGGTCCAGAGTAAACACAAAGGGCTCTTGTGAGTGCAAGAGGATGAGAAGATGTGACACAAGACAGAGGTGAGAGAGGGATTGATTTGAGAATGCTACATTGCAGAATTTGAAGATTTGAGAAGGGACCACAGCAGAATGCAGGTGGCCTCAAAAAAAAAATTAAAAAAAAAAAAAAAAAAGGAAAAGACAAAGAAATTAATTCTCCTCTAGAGTCGCCAGGAAGGAATAAATCCCTGCCAATCCATTTTAGACGTCTGAGTCCCAGAGCTACAAGAAAATAAGTACAAGTTCTTTTAAGCCAAGAAGAGAAAAAAGCAATATAACCTTGCATATGCTTTCTGTTTTATCGCCATTTTAAGTGTTAACTCCAGCCTCTATTCAAACAACAGAAATTTAGAGAGGTTTTATTTATTCTATAAATGAGAAATAAAATAAAATATTTATTTATTTATTCATCATTCTAAACAAATCCAACAGCTTTTGTGGAAATCATTATTTCTTTTTATGAGTAATTTAAAATTTTGACACATTAGTTAGTGGTGATTATATTGATTTAAATATAGTTGGTGCTGACCACTTTGATAGCTGCTGGATAGTATTCCATTGTGTAAATGTACCATAGTTATCTTATCCACTCATCTACTGATGGGCACTTGGGCTGCTTCCAAATCTTGATTATCATAAATAACAATGAACAATGGCAGTGAACATAGGTATGCATATATTCTTTTTTTTAATTTAATTTTATTGTTGTTGTATTACACCCATCTCCTTTTTACTTCCTTCTTTTCCCTTTCCCACCCACCCACTCCACCACAAAGTCAATCCCACTTGTAGTCCATGTCCATGGTTCTTCCATACTAGGTTCTTGACTAAGAACCTAGTCAAGAACTCCCTTCTTTGCCCCTGCCTTCCCCTCCCTCCACACCCCTTTGTACCTGCCTTTCCCTCCCTCCACCCCCCTTTCCCCTGCCCACTGAAGGTCTATTCACTGTATTCATGTATGTGGTTCTGTTTTGCTTATTTGTTTGTTTTGTTTATTATTGTCCTGAAATGGGTGAGATCATATGGTATTTGTCTTTCACTGACTGGCTTATTTCACTAAGCATAATACCTTTTAGTTTCATCCATGTTGTTGCAAAGGCTAGGAGTTCCTTCTTTCTTTCTGCTGTGTAGTATTCCATTGTGTAAATGTACCAAAGCTTTTTGATCCAATCATCCACTGATGGACACTTAGACTGTTTCCAGCACTTGGCTATTGTAAATAGCGCTTCTGTGAGCATAGGGGTACATAGATTCTTCTGAATTGGTGTTTGAGGGTTCTTTGGGTATAGTCCTAATAGTGGAATTGCTGGATCAAATGGAAGGTCCATTTTTAGTTTTTTAAGGAAACTCCATACTGTTTTCCATAGTAGTTGCACCAGCCTTCATTCCCACCAACAGTACACCAGGGTTCCCTTTGCCCCACATCCTCACCAACACTTGTCGTTTGATTTGTTGATGATTGCCATTCTGACAGGGGTGAGGTGGTATCTTATTGTGGTTTTAATTTGCATCTCTCTGATGGCTAGTGATGTTGAGCATACTTTCATAAGTCTTTGGGCCCTTTGTATGTCACCCTCAGTGAGTTGTCTGTTCAGGTCTTTTGTCCATTTTTTAATTGGGCTGTCTGTCCCCCTGGTGTTGAGTCTCATTAGTTCTTCATATATTTTGGAGATCAAACCCTTGTCTGAGGTATCATTGGCAATTATGTTTTCCCATACAGTTGGTTCCCTTTGAATTTTGCTGGTGTTTTCTTTAGCTGAACAGAAACTTTTCAATTTGATATAGTCCCATTTGTTGATTCGTTCTTTTATTTCCTTTGCCCTTGGTGAAGTATTAGTAAACATATTCCTGCATAGGATATCTAAAATTTTACTGCTTATATTTTTCTCCAGGATGTTTATGGTGGCCCTGCTTATGTTTAAGATCTTTATCCATCTTGAGTTTATTCTGGTATATGGTGTAAGTTGGTGGTCTAGTTCTGTCTTTTTGCATGTTGCTGTCCAGTTCTCCCAACACCATTTGTTGAAGAGACTGTTTTTACTCCATTTTATGTTCCTTCCCCCTTTGTCAAATAGTAATTGACCACAGAGTCCTGGGTTGATTTCTGGACTCTCTATTCTGTTCCACTGATCTATACGTCTATTCTTATGCCAGTATCAGACAGTTTTGATGACAGTAGCCTTGTAGTATAGTTTGATGTCCGGTATTGTGATTCCTCCTTCCTTGTTCTTCTTTCTCAAGATTGCTGTGGCTATTCGTGGGTGTTTTGTTTTTGTTTTTTTTTTTTCCTCCATATAAATTTTTGAAGTATTTTTTCTATTTCTGTGAAGTCGGTCATTGGTATTTTAATTGGGATTGCATTGAATCTGTAGATTGCTTTGGATAGGATGGACATTTTAATGATGTTAATTCTTCCCATCCATGAACATGGTATATGCTTCCATTTATTTGTAGCTTCCTTCATTTCTTTCTTCAATGTTATGTAGTTTTCTGAGTACAGGTCTTTTACCTCCTTGGTTAAATTGATTCCTAAGTACTTTAATTTTCTTGTTGCTATGGTAAATGAGATTTGTTTTCTAGCTTCTGTCTCTGATGTTTCATTATCGGTATACAAAAATGCTCTTGATTTCTGGATATTGACTTTATATCCAGCTATTTTGCTAAATTTGCTTATTAGGTCGAGTAACTTTTTGGTGGAGCCTATCAGGTTTTGTATGTACACTATCATGTCATCTGCAAATAATGAGTTTGACTTCCTCCTTTCCAATTTAGATACCTTTGATTCCTTTTTCTTCTCTGATGGCTACGGCTAGAACTTCCAAGACGATGTTGAACAGAAGTGGAGAATGTGGACAGCCATGTCTCATTCCTGATCTTAGGGGGAAAGCTCTTAGTTTGTGCCTGTTAAGTATGGTATTGGCTCCAGGTTTCTCACATATGGCCTCTGCGATGTTGAGGTATGCTCCCTCTATTCCCATTTTTGCTGAGGGTTTTTTTTTTTTTTTTTATCAAAAATGGTTGCTGTACTTTGTCAAATGCTTTTTCAGCATCTATTGATATGACCACATGGTTTTTGCCTTTCATTTTGTTGACGTGGTGTATTCCATTTATTGACTTATGAATGTTGTGCCATCCTTGCATCCCTAGGATGAAACCCACTTGATCATGATGTATGATCTTTGTAATGTACTGCTGGATCCGGTTGGCCAATATTTTGTTGAGAATCTTAGCATCTATGTTTATCAGAGATATTGGCCTATAGTTTTCTTTATTAGTTGTGTCTTGACCTGGTTTTGGGATTAAAATAATATTGGCCTCATAGAAAGAGTCCCTCTTTTTGGATTTTTTGGAATAGGTTGAGAAGGATAGGAGTTAGTTCTTCTTTAAATGTTGTGCAGAATTCACCTGTGTAGCCATCTGTTCCAGGGCTCTTGTGCTTTGGGAGATTTTGGATTATTCCTTCAATTTCACGAGTTGTTATTGCCCTATTCAGGGTTTCTGCCTCTTCTGGATTCAGTTGTGGTAGATTATACATTTCCAGAAATGTGTCCATTTCACCCAGGTTGTCATATTTCTTGTCATATAGTTGTTTGTAGTAATTTCTTACAATCTTTTCTATTGCTGAAGTATCAGTTGTGATTTCTCCTCTGTCAGTTCTGATTCTGTTCATTTGGGTCCTCTCTCTCTCTTTCTTGATGAGTCTGGAGAAGGGGTTGCCAATTTTGTTTATTTTTTCAAAGAACCAGCTCCTGGACTTGTTGATTCTTCAAATTGTAGTTTGAGTCTCTAAGTTATTTAGTTCTGCTCTGATCTTGATTTTCTTCCTTCTACTTTTCTGGGCTCTGTTTGTTGTTGCTCCTGTAGATCTTGCAGCTTTATGATTAGGTTGTTTGTATAAACTTCTTGTGACCTTTTTAGGTAGGCCAGTATTGCTATAAATTTCCCTCTGAGGACTGCCTTTGCTGTCTCCCATAGATTTTGGACCGTTGTGTATTCATTGTCATTTGTTTCCAGAAACTTTTTGATTTCTTCTTTGATCTCATTGTTAACCCATTCCTTACGTAAAAGCATGTTATTCAGTCTCCACGAGTTAGAGTGTTCTTGTTTTTTTCCCTTGAGATTGGTTTCTAGTTTCAAGCCATTGTGATCTGAGAAGATGCTTGGTATGATTTCAATTTTCCTGTATTTGTGCAGGCTTGTCTTGTGACCTACCATGTGGTCTATCGTGGAGAATGTTCCATGTGCATTTGAAAAGAATGTGTATTTTGCTTGTTTGGGGTGAAAGGTTCTGTATGTATCAGTTAGGTCCATTTCCTCTAGAGTGTTGTTCAATGCCACCACACCCTTAGTGATTTTTTTCTTTGGAAGATCTGCCTGTTGTTGATAGTGGGGTATTAAAATCCCCTACTATTAGTGTGTTGCTGTCTATATCCTTCTTGAAGTCCTCCAAGATTTTCCTTAAATATTTTGGAGCTCCTACATTGGGTGCATATATGTTTACCAGAGTTATTTCTTCTTGATGGATTGTTCCCCTAAGTATTATGAAATGTCCTTCTTTGCCTCTTTTTATGGCCTTCATCATCAAATCTATTTTGTCTGAAATAAGTATTGCTACTTTAGCCTTTTTTCATGTCCATTTGCTTGGTATATATTTTTCCACCCCTTCACTTTCAATCTATGTCAATCTTTTGTTCTGAGGTGGGTCTCTTGAAGACTGTATATATGTGGGTCATGTTGTCTTATCCATTCAGCTACCCCATGTCTTTTGATTGGCACATTTAGTCCGTTTACATTTAAGGTTATTATTGATTAATACTTATTTATTGCCACTTTCCCACTTTGTACCTGTGTTCCTCTTTGTGTCTCTGTTTCTTTCTTCTTCTTCTTCTTCTTCTTCTTCTTCTTCTTCTTCTTCTTCTTCTTCTTCTTCTTTTTAAGAGCAGACCCTTTAGCATTGCTTGCAGTGCTGGCTTGGTAGAGATGTATTCTTTTAGTCTTCTTTTGCCTGGGAAACTCCTTATTTCTCCTTCCATTTTGAATGAGAGCCTTGCTGGGTAGACTATTCTTGGTTGCAGGCCTTTGTTTTCCATGACTTGGAACATTTTTTGCCATTCCCTCTGGCCTGTATTGTTTCTGTTGAATAGTAATTTGATAGCCTTATGGGAGCCCCCTTATGTGTTATTTGTTGTTTCTCTCTTGATGCTTTGAGGATTCTCTCTTTGTCTCTGAAATTTGCCATTTTAATAATAATGTGTCTTGGAGTTGGTCTGTTTGGATTGATCTTCATTGGGACCCTCTGTGCTTGCTGAACTTGAGTAACATTTTCACTCATCATGTTAGGGAAGTTTTCTATCATTACTTTTTTGAATAGGTTTTCCATTCCTTGTTTCTCTTCTCCTTCTGATATCCCTATGATATGGATGTTATTGTATTTCATGATGTCCTGCAGCTCTCTTAAAACATCTCCATTCTTGTTCAGCCCTTTTTCATTCTGTTGTATTGTCTTGGAATATTTTTCTACGTTGTCCTCCAACTTGCTGATTCGGTCCTCTGCTTCCTCTATCCTGCTGTCAATTCCTTCTACTGTAGTCTTCAATTCAGAAATTGTATTTTTCCTTTCCTCCTGGCTCTTATTGATAGTTTCTAAGTCCTTTTTTGATGCTGGCATCGTTCTCAGTAAGTTCCTTGTAGCTTCCCTGGAGTTCTTTTTAGTCCCCCTGGAGTTGTTTATAGTTTTCTTTGAGCTGGTTGAGCTTCTGTATTTTCATTCTTTTGAATTCCATATCTGATTGTTTGTTTGCCTCTGTTTCATTTAGTGATCTTCCTGGAGATTCTTCCTTTCCTTTTGGTGATGGACTGATCATTTTTCCCCCATTTTGGGTGTCTGTTGGTGCCTGTTTTTGTCTTGGATTCATCTGCTTTGCTTCCCTGCCTTTGTGGAGCACCCTTCTGTGTTAGTAGATTTGTGGAGTTCAGTGTTGCAGGCTCCTAGATATCCTTCACTTACTGCTCTTGGGGTGGCCTTTATGTTGTTAACTTGGGCTTTCTGGTCGTATTTTGAATTGGTTGTATGTGTTGCTCCTTTCCTTCCAGTTGGCTGACTAAGAGACGCTCCTTCTATCCTTTCACATACACTGTCTTTGAGATGCTCCTAAAACAGAACTACCAGTCCAGGGAAAATAACCAGACCTTCAGAGATTTCTTTCTCCTTTAATCCCCCTTTTGACTACCTATGAACCATACCCTCCAAGGTAACCTGCACTTTTAACCACACTCTCAGCTGCAACTGAGCTCATCTTAATAAGTTTAGATATGATAAGTCTGTTTTACGAGGGGAAAAATGATTAAGTTGATTAAAGTATAGATAATTTTGAAGGGTACAGAAGGAGTAGCAAAGATAGCAGGGATATGAGAGAGAAATCCAACTTATCTATTCTATAGACATGAGGAGGGGGAGAATCAGAAAGCCTCAAGTGCAAGTGAACAGTATAAGCCTGTATGTATAGTTGCCGCATCTACCTCCCTGTCCACCCTTAAGGTATGCGTATATTCTTTTGAATTACTGTGTTAATTTTCTTTGGCTGAATGCCCAGAAAACAAATAGCTGGGTCATAAGTTGGCTCCATGTTTAATTTCTGGAGGCTATACCAATCTGCATTCCCACCAAAAGGGCATGGGTGTTTCCTTTTCTTCACGTTCTCGCCAACACTTGCTATTTGTTGATTTATTGAACATAGCCATTCCGACAAGTGTGGCTTTAATTTGCATTTCTCTGATGATTAATAGCATTTAGTATCTTTTCATGTGTCTATTGGCCAATTGTATGCCCTCATTTTTTGTGTGTGTCTGGCTGATATTTATTTAAAGTCTCCTTTTTAAAGTATATTTTATTGATTATGCTGTTACAGTTCCCCCAATTCTTTTCCCTTTGCCCAGCTCCACCCAGCAACCTCCTTCCCTCCAGCAACTTTCTCATGTCCATGAGTTGGGTCGTGCATGTACGTTCTTTGACTTTACTTTTTCCTGTGCTATTCTTAACATTCCCCTGCCTATTTTGTTCCTACCAAAGCAAATGTTACTTCTTGATCTCTGTATTATTTCTTCCTTTCTTCCCCTTCTCCTCCCAGCTGAAAACCCTCTGAATGATCCCCATACCTGTGATTCTGTTCCTGTTCTGGTTGTCTGCTTAGTTTGTTTTTATTTTTATTTTTTAGATTCCGTTGTTGATAGCTGTGAGTTTGTTGATATTTTCATGTTCATAGTTTTTTTCTTTCTTTCTTTTTTATTGTTGTTGTATTATATCCATCCTGTTTTTGCTCCCCTCTGTCCCCCTCCCCACCCACCCATTCCCCCCAAAGTCAATCCCACCTGTTGTCCATGTCCATGGTTCCTTTATACTAGGTTCTTGTCTAAGCTGCTCCCCTTCTTTGCCTCTGCCTCCCCCCTCCCCCCAACCCTGTTCCCCCTGACCACTGAAGGCCTATTCCTCCTATTCATATACTTGGTTCTGTTTTGCTTGTTGTATAGTTTTGATCTTCTTTTTCTTAAGTAAGTCCCTTTTACATTTCATGTAATAATGGCTTGGTGATGATAAACTCCTTTAGCTTTACCTTGTCTCCGAAGCACTTTATCTGCCCTTCCATTCTACATGATAGTTTTGCTAGATACAGTAATCTTCATTGTAGGTCCTTGCTTTTGATCACTTTGAATTCTTCTTGCCAGTCCCTTCCTGCCTGCAGAGTTTCTTTTAAGAACTCAGCTGATAGTCTTATAGGAACCCCTTTGCAGATAACTGTCTTCTTTTCTATTCTGCTTTTAAGACTCTCTCTTTATCTTTAGCCTTTGGCATTTTAATTAAGCTAGACACTCTTAATTAGGTCTAGGTTATTTTTGATCTTCTGTGCTTGCTGGGCTTGTATCTCTCTTTCCTTCACCAAATTTAGGAAGTTTTGCTTCATTATTTTTTCACACAAGTTTTCAATTTCTTGCTCTTCCTCTTCTCCTGCTGGCATCCCTGTGATTTGGATTTTGACTCATTTAAAGCTGACTCAGAAGTTCCTAAGCCTCTCCTCGTTGTTTTTCAATTCTTGTTTACTCATTCTGTACTGCTGATGGTTTAATTCTTCCTCAAGTTCTAAATCATTGATTTGAAACCTGGTTTCTTTCCTTCACCATTGGTTTTGCATGAATTTTCCTTAATTTTATTTAGCATAGACTTCACTTCTTCTCTTCTACATTTGCCATACTCAAGAGTATCTGGCAAGCCTGTGAGCATCTTTATCACCAGCATTTTGACCTCTACATCTGGCAGGTTGGCTATCTCCTCATTGCTAGGTCTCTCACTGGAACCTTGATCTGGTTCCCTTTGGGAGCCATACTTCTCTGGCTCCTCAACTTGACTGGCTCCTGTGTTTGCTGCTGTGTCTTAGGCAGAACTGTCACATTTGTTACATTGTAAGGAGCCTGGGCCTCAGGTATTCATCCATACAGGTGACACATTTCACCACATTGTGGTGCTGTATGTGGGGGAGGGGTCTGAGAGGGAACAATGCAGCTTGCTCGGCACTGGCCCCTTTCCAGGCATTTCTGCTGCTTCTCATATGGGACTGGCACCTTTCTAGTTGTTGCCTGGGCAGTGGTTCCCAGAGTGGTTGGGTCTGTGAATGTTCTAGTACCGGACCCAACTTTGCTTAGGGGGACTCTACACAAAGGGACTCTGCTAAGAGACCAGCAGTTTCTTCCTCTGCACCAACCCCCACTGGTTTTCAGTCAGAAGCAATGAGGATTTATTTTCTCCCTGGCACTGGAACCATGAGATATTCAGTGTGGCCTGGTGCTGGGAGAGCTCCCCAGTGTCCCTACATTTTTTTATTTTTTATTTTTTGGCTAATGTGTGACTGATTTTCCAATGGTCAACCACAGACACCAGTGGCCGTCCATGCCACCAAACCATGTCCTCTCTGTCCCACCTCCATCCCTCCTGCCTGTCTGGATGAGTATTTCTTATTTATTTCTGGAATTTCTGGTTGTCTCTAGTTATTTTTCTTCTTAGCTGTGGGAGTCAATGCAACCTATCTACCTACACCTCCATCCTGGCAGGAAGTCAGCTTGTGTTTCTTTTGATGAATTGGTTCATATCATCTAAGTTGTCATATTTGTGTGAATAAAGTTAATGATAGTACAGTTGACCCTTCAATAACAGGAGTTTGAACTGCATGGGTCCTGTGATACACAGAATTTTTTCTTTTTCAGCCACCAACTTGAAAAAAGTTACAAACCATAGCCTTTGACAGTTTGATAAGAATAAGAGAGAGAGAGAGAGAGAGAGAGACAGAGAGAGAGAGAGAGAGAGATAGGTATAGATAGATACATACATAGACATATATGCACATATCTATCTATATGTACATATAGATATACAGGGTGTGTGCGATCAATTGGTAAAATTTTGGTAAAACAACAATATATCACAAAAGTTATATTTTGAAATAAATTTACTCTTATGTGTAAATACATAAACATAGTCATTGTTTTTTTTTTAATTGTTCAAAAAAGTTTCCATTTGCTGCAATAATAAACTCGATTCGACTTGGGAATCTTGAGCATGCTTTAATTAACTTTTCTTTATCCATAGACATCATAATGTTCTCAGTCTTAGCTTTAACAACCTCTTTATTGGAATGAGGTTTTTATTAACTTCTCTCTCACAATGCTCCATACATAATAGTCTAAAGGATTTGCATCTGGTGAACGAACGAGGCAGCCATATTTCCTTTGACCAGAATTCAGGAACATTGACACTGAGAAATTCTTGCCCTTTTTTGGTGGTATGTGCTGGTGCACCATCTTGTTGGAAGATAAAATGATGTCCATTTCAACTTGCTTCATCCACAGTACAACTGCATCTCTCAAAAACGTCAAGGTAAACATCCTGGGTCTTCATTGATGATCTCCTGGATTCTGTGTACAATACCTGGACTTGTGGGATCATTGTGTACCTTATGCGCTTTCCTTATTGGTGTGGTAACATCAGGATCAGCATCATACACCTTCTTCACACTGTCAACCGTATGTAAAGGGATGTTATTGAAGTCTGCAATTTCCTTAGCAGTTGGCCCTGCACGTAGTCCAGAAATGATGGTTGCTCTAACATTGTATTCCTTTGACATGATGGTTCCTCTCAGAATTTAATGCTTTATATCTGGAACAATGATGTTAAATCATAACCTTAGAAACATGGTTTTTCAAAATTAATAAGAAGCGCGTGAAATAAGGAGAGGCAACAGTATTGCCAATTGATCATGTGCACCCTGTACATATACACACACATAGAGATAACATACACCATATGTTAGACACTTTTATGTTATTGGTAAGGCTTCTGATGAATAGGGGGTTATTAGTAGTTAAGTTTTGAGGGAGTCAAAATTACAGGCAGACTTTTTTGACTGTGCAAAGGGTCAGTGCCCCTAATCCCCGTGTTGTTCAAGGGTCAACTAAATTTCCTTATTACCCTTTTCATGATTGTGTCTGTAGTGATACCCTCTGCTTCACTCCTGATATTAGTAATTTGTATCTTCTCATTTTTTCTTTGTCAGTCTTGTTAGAGTTTAGTCAATTTTATTGATCTTTTCAAACAAACAATTTAGTTTCATGGATTTTTTTTTCTATTTCCATTTCCATTTATTTTGCTCTTATCATCATTATTTCCTTGCTTTTGCTTATGTTGGGTTTATTTTGCTCTTCCCTTTCTAGGTTTTTAGGTGAGAATTTTGAGTATTGATATGTACCTTTTCTCCTTTTCTCACGTGTGCATTTAGTGCTATGGCTTTTCTCTCTCAGCACTGTTTTAGCTGTGGCCCACTAGCCAAAGCAGATGGCTAGCCAAGGCTGAGATGAAAGGGTAGTGGCAAATAGGGATGGTGCCCAGCCCATCAAGACTCATGTGAGACACTAGCCCTGGGATCAGGACACCTCAGCTCTTGTCCTAGGTTGAGAAAGTTGCCTGACCTCGCTGACATTCAGCTATCTCTATGCAGTAGGTAGTCTTTCGTGACTTGTTATTTTAGCTAGAATAGTCTGAATCAGTGATTGCTCTTAGAGCAATGCCCTTAAGTTTTGCTACAGGGTTGGCACAGTTCAAAAGTAGCCTGCAGAAATGACCCTTCTTTCATCAAAAACCTTTCTTTGTAAAGAGCAAGTGTTGGGGTTTGAACCCCAAGACTTTTAGCTTATTCTTTGATCTGTAGCCTGGCTCAGGGCCTTCGCTTGTGGGCAAAGTTTGCTGCACCACTCAGCAAGTTGAAGCTGGTTTTACCACAGGTCAAGTTCCTCATGTTGGCTATGAGCACGGTCCCATTGTCCTGTTCTTTTCTCACTGGCAAGCCTCATAGGCTGGGCGAGTGATTGCCAGAGGGACTTTCAAGGAGCTTTCTTGTGCACCGAGGGACCAAGTGTAGGCCCTGAGTTCTTGGCAGGGAGAAGCAGACAACTTTCTGGAAGCAGAGTGAACTGATCACCTGCACATGTGCACACATTTGGGTGTGCCCTCTGTGTTGGAAAGTTTCAGAGGCCTGTATGTAGTGTCCAAGGTGGGGGGCTTGCTGGGGCAGGTCATTACCCTCTTGCAATCTGAGAGTGGCCCACAGATTCACATTCCTGTTCATGTGGATGGGAACGTGCATGCTGCAGATGTGCCCCTGCATCTAGGTAAAACCTAGAGAGCTGCCAAGATCAAGCCATCCATATCATTCAGTCCAAGAACTTCCCACTCTTTGGGCAAGAGCATTGCCGTCTATTTTGTCCCTGACCTACTTTGAACTTGCAACTTTGGGCAAGAGCATTGCCGTCTATTTTGTCCCTGACCTACTTTGAACTTGCAACAAGTGGTCAAACTCTGTGTCAGCTCAGAAATAAAAGTGACCTTACAACCAGCTTCAAAATCCTTGGCGGGATAAGGTCATGCCTCAGAAGGAAAGCTATTAACTGGGACTGGTCACCAGGAAACCAGGCACTGCCTGCCTGATTATAAAACCATGTAGGGAGAGGATGTCCCTCCACCCACCCTCCTCCTCCCACCTATGAACATGGCCACACAACCAAAAGCAGCAACTCAGATCATGTAGCTTCCCTGTTCACTTCCCATGGTCCCAGGTCCCTCTGTCCTCTGTTTCCTCTGGCTCCCTGGGATTCTCATCCTTCCGTGGCTCAGGCTGGGTACCCAGGGATGTGGCTGAGGAGGCAGTAGGCTGCCGGCCACTGGGCAGTGACCCTGACTGAGGGCTGGGGCAATGGTGTGTGTGACAATTCTCTGCCCAGGGGTCCCGAATCTGGATGGAGATGCTTCCTGCATGACTGGGTCATGGTGAAAAGCAGAGGAGGACCTAACAGGGAGGGAATAAAATGGCTCTGGGCAGCAGTGGGAGCACAAAAAGCACCATTCTGTCCCCACCATCAGCAGTGTCACCAGGTGTGTAGAGATGTTTGTCCAGGCACTGAAAGTTGTCTCTCCTTCCTGACAATCCACACCAACTGCTCCACAGGAGAGCGTCAGTTCCTCAGGGAGAACCTAAAGACCCTTTCATTGGCCTTGGATAGGGTCAAGAGCAGCAAGTTGACCTGGCCCCATCATGTCTGGAAGAAGGCTGTTGAACAGGGGCAAAAATGGACTTTTGCCACTTCCCTTTGGTCCACAGAAAAGATCAACCAATTTTGAAAGTAAGGAAAATGCCCTAAGCAACAACGGAAATGGTGTCAGCTATGTTCAAGTGCACTTTATGACCTTTTGGTTATTCAGGTAGAGGGTTTTTGTTTTGTGACCATAATCATGCAGTTGTCACTGGCTGAGACAGAAGATGCTAGGGAGGAAGACCAGGAGCCATTTTGAACAACCCATGTTCAGTTGTCTGTCTCAGTCCAGGTCCTACTAGGAAATTGGAGACACATTCCACAGAATATTTGAGAAGAGTTCATGAGAGTGCCATATATCAAGGCAAACCAACATGGAGGATAAAGGACCCACCATCAGTTGATGTTCCCACCCCTCACCCAGAAGACATCCCATGTGCTGCTTCAGCAATCCTGCTGGTTGCAGTCCTGGGCTTCTTGCTCTGTCCTTTCTCTCTTCCCTTGTTGATTTCATCATCTCATGGAGCAGAGCCAAATCTTCACCTGTAGGTACTTCAGAAACAAAATGCCTTCATTATTTCATTCACCTCACCTAGCTCTTTAATTTTTATTCTCTACTGGATCTGTCAATTTATGACAGATTTTTCAGTCTTTGCACTCTATTTGTGATATTGTCATTATCATGGTATTTGAATTAGGTGTCATTTTATTATATATATAT